>MNPL01023782.1:0-11269 GCA_002081605.1 Tropilaelaps mercedesae
ATTTATAACATTCAAACACACTTAAATGGACGCAAACGAATAATTAATACACATTGGGAAACAGCTCAATGTTGCAAGTACCTCTAATGGATATTCAATATTCATATTTAGAATACATTCAAACAAGGTCATCATAACGCAATCCAACGGTTTTATTAGCTTCAAGTCCCAAACGGCTGGAAGGCACTATCTGAAAGCACGGTCTTAGACTCTTTTATAAAAAGTGTAGCTCGAAAGTGGTAGCACATCGTTCCATATATCTAAATTCTGCACTGATACAGAGCAATTTATCACGGATCATTTTCTTTGACATCTTGTTATATGTAGTGCATGCATATTACCAAACGGCAGAATGTTGGATTCGTTGGGAAGGTGCGTTGAGGGATTTCACAACCAGCCTTCCAACGAGGTGACTTTATAATAAACAACAGAAGTCAGCGAGATCACAAGACCTTCGGCGAGTATTGTGGATCTTTAGGCCGATGTATTAAAGACTTCAGAAAGAAACACCAGCGGATGCATCTAAAGAAAAGTCAAGGCGCAAAAATGTTTCATTTCGACGGAGTTGACCAAAGTGTGTATATCGAACCTTTAAAAAAAACTAATGTAACGATACGAAGTCAAAGAAACTAAGATAAAAATTTGGCCTAATCAAAACTACGTTCCCATTGACTTTAGGTAGATAAGTAACAAAATAAACCGATCGGTATTCTGAAACAAGGCTATAATTCCCTTTCTGTTCAAAAATCAGGATTATTTCATACCCTTTTGATTGGCTGGGAGAACTCTGGTGTCCTTAGATTTTTTCATTACAAATGTTAACGAGCAAGCGATACAGAAAGCATTATTAGCTTGCTGGGAGTCCGCCGCGCCTTTGATCTATTAAGTCTTCACTAATGCAGTGGATTTTCAACCTAATTTGCTGAGACTGAGGTGCATTTAAACTTTGCCCCATTAATTGCCCATATGGCACCGAGCTTGGAATAATCTTCTGTACCTCGAAATAGGGACCAATGTTCAATTCAACGGTCGCAAATTCTAACTGAGCTCGTTCATAATTTCTTGAAAGTATTCAATTGCCCCAGCTTTTTTTTCATGAGCGCGTAACTCAGCTTTCCCCTTGCTCTTTCCACACTAAGGGTCCATAAGTTCCTAAAAACGCCTGGCGCCACCAGAGAGGCGCCGCAACCCGTTTGTAAACAGAATTATTGTGCCAGCCTGGTTCTCATTTTGAACACAAACTTCGCTGATAATAGACGGATGCGGACTCCAATAAATCTGCTTTCGTGCCATTTGTTCCGTTTGTTCACGTTCTTTGGAATCAGATATTTTCTGTTGGGGGACGGAACTTTACTTAAGCCTGAATAAAAGATTTGTCCTGCTCTGACATAATCAGCTTGTTGAACTACGCGATACCAGAGTCAGTGTCAACTGTATTATTAGTGCGCTCAAGATTGGAGCATTATCTCTAATCATCTTAGCATTTCCCGTGAAAATGTCTCTATAAGTAATGGACGATCTACAACAACAGTATAGGCAGTTAGCCAATGCAGCACCAATAATGGACGTAGTGATTTGAGAACAGCGGGGTGCACTAAATCGAGTTACATCGAAGAAGTTCTCGCAACTGGCAACAGCTGTGTGATCAATGCACGAACCTGGCTAGGACGTGTAATCTCCCAATTGAACCGGCACACTTTCCTCAAAACACATAACACTGCTCACAGCCCAGGCACCCGAATAAGTTAATGTTAGGCTCCCAAGGGGCATCATAAAAGAAAACAGCAAAGAAGGAATTCGTTCATTTCGTTTAAGAGAGTATTTTGGTGGGAGAAATGGCTATATAATAGGATCGGTAATACAAGCCTCAAAGCGGGGCGCTTTCAGAATTACTTTAGCAATTTAAGCCCTGCTTTGTTCAGACCTCTTGTCTCCGAATGTAAATCCGTGAAGGCACTGAACACATTAACTTTAGTACCGTTATAAGCAGTCACTTTAAACTGGTGTTTCGCACTAAACTGACACTCTTTCACAAAATTAAACTTCAGAGAAAGACAGAACTAGGGCAAAGCATTATGTACTTAATGTTCATGCCTCTTGGATCTAGTTTTACTAATCTGTAGTGTTTAAAAATCATTTTAGAGGTTTGAAAGTTTCCGGGCAAACTTCGCTAAGAAGATTCAGCACTTGCAACATATTCAGTTTGCTTGAAGGAGTATTTGGCGCAACGCGCTCCGAAAGGAAACCCAAAGCTTTCTTTTCCTTTGTGTATTTTTGTTATTATTAAAATAACTGGTTCACGCTATGTTTACGATACCTGTATTAGATTGACTTTCAAGTCTCGAGCCGGTATTAGTCGCAACGGTTTTCACAACCAAAGCGAATGTACTCGCTGGGAATGCGGCAGACGACACCATCGCGTCAATTAACCAAGAATTTTCTATCAGTTTCAAATTTGGGCCATTTCCTATGGTTCAAGGTTCTAGCAAGTAAAAATCTCACACTATCCTGGACAATACCTTAGTCGTTGTGCCTATTCGACTTTCAGTTTGTGGGAGTTGGTATGACTTCGCTGATTACTGATTTTCTTAGCAATTCCCTTTTTTGTACGGTAAGGACTCCAGCTCCAAATCCCGATAGACTCCGCTGGTTTTCGCCCACACTTGATATAATTTACCGCTCTGCGTAGTGGTCTGGATATTAAGAATAAGTCTTGTAGGACCACACTCCTTATTGGATTCATCCACTATTTTAGTGCACACTAACATTCATGTTACCCTGCACAGGCCTACAACAGTCTACTAGCCTGCAGCAGTTCTTTCTTTATTTGCTAAATTTAGGATAATACGGGAGCCGGTCTGCGCCTTCTGACGGTCTTAGAAGGACACAACGATCGGTCTCGCTAGTCTACCAGTGCAATAAGTAAATTTTCATTTCAACGCCTGGTCACGCTGAAATTTGTATTGATACTAAAGCGCGATTACACACGCCAACTGTGAGCGAATGAGCAGAGAGTGCACCAAAACACAACCATAGCGTTCGTAATAAATCGATTTACCGAAAATGATAATGGCAAACACAAGCCTGGTCTAGAGACATGTAGCTAGTATATTATGCAGATAAGTCTAATTTACCATTAACAGGCAAGTAAAAATTACATCCCGGGGCTTAAGTACAAGCTGCCAAGCTCATACATTAAGATAAATTCACATACAAGATAAACCTCTTACATACTATAATTGTTATTTTAGAAATTATACACAACTGATTCTGTTTGAATTTCTATGAATCACCCGTTTAATTACATGTTATACATTCTGGTACGTTTTCTTGGTGATAAATAGTCTGCGCGTAACTCCTGTTTACGTGAGTTCAGACGCGGGCTTGTTAAAAGATCAAGAGAAATGTGCCAGAGAGAAAAAGAAGAGATTGCCACAGATTTTGACAGTGCAGACGATAGGTATAGGTTAATTGTCTCTGCTCAAAAATTAGAGCAACTGTTTGTTAACAGATTCGGCTGTCGTGCTCGGCATTCTATATTTATTATACGAGACTTTCCTGACCTAAGAGAAAGGATGTTATTGTGTAATCTTTGTTTGTTTAGCTAATTAAAACCGGCTATATCAATTTTTCTAGATACTTATTTACTTATGCACCTTATTGCGATATACATATTCAGATGTTCCAGCCTAGCTCGTTGGCTTGGCGCATTCTCGTGTCTTGAAACCAGAGGATACATTGCTCCCCGACAGCTTGCATTGCAGGTACAAACACATATGCTCACTATTGTATGGCTCGATTATTGTATTGTCAGACTGACGTAAAATGACGTAATAAGATTTCGTACGTTACTCTTTCTAACCTATGATGATGAAATGTTCGACCATCGAGTTCCAGGAGATAGAAAGCAAGCATTGTTTTTACCTACATTGTTTTAAACCTATTACTTTAATTGAGCATTGATTAGCAAGTGTATAAACAAAAGAAATTAACAATAATTTGGAAATATTCATACTAAGTTAAAAGATTTTTTGAATGTTCATTTAAAGTAACCACTTTTCGTCCACGTATTTAGCTGATATTAGTTATATACATTAGTGGGAACCCAAACTCCCGAAATTATTATTTGTATTGTTTCAACCAGCTGTAATTAAAGCAAATTGGTGCCACAAACGGACTTTAGGGACACATTTCACTAGCCATTTTACGTAGTCGACTCTCTATTCAAGGCCACTTGAGTAAAAAGACAAAGGGTCTATCAAAACTGATCAAATTTGCGGCCCGGATGGAACAAATGAAAAGCAATTAATAATCACGTAATGTAATCAAATAAGACTCTAATGCTAGCTTTACGGCATCATATTCTATCACTTTATGCCAGTTACTGGTACAACTACAATCTTTATTGCTGATGTGACGTGTGGTGTGCGCTCAGCGTACATTTTTGAGCTCCATCACGGTCAACACATGGCAACAGCCCGTTAGAAGCTAGGTAGATTCGTCATGTTTCCTGTGTATTATAGCCAAAGGTCTATGCTGTAGTAGAAATAGGCCTATATGTTACAGTCTGGCAGTCTCGTGTTTTACCTCTAAACATTCGTACTAGAGCTGTTTGTGATAATAAAATTAATATCTAGAAACGAATTAAACATACCCTGCACAAATTGATTAATTAAAGGCGGGTATCCGCATGTAAAAGCATACATAACGTACAAATAAACCCAACTTCCAGAGGATTAGCTGAAAATCGGAGAAGAAATGCTTGGGCATAACAGTTTCTTACGTTATGAACGTTCAGTTCAAGTGTAGTGTCGCTGCGGCGCAGACCGACTTCTTCACTATGTTTGATGCCAACCAAATTCTTAAAACGGCAATTCCCTGGTTCGATGCGCATCCGCGAGCATACCAAACGAGCTAGCCTTTTAGATGAAAAGCTAAGAATATTGGTTATAAATGATTTCAACAAAAAGGAAGCAACCCCATAGTTTGTAATTTCCAATATTATATATATATATATAATATTTACACATATTCATTTACTATCAGTGTGCCTTGACTATATAATCGTATTGACACAAGAGATGATGCATATGTATGAAAATTTCCACTGATTGATGAAAAATTTGAACTTTCACTACGACGGACAGGAGCCTTAGAATAGCACATGTCATGTTTTGGCGGGAAAAAATAAAAGAACGCCAGTTTCACAAATATCTGAGTAATGGAACAGTAATTATAAGTTACTACTGCTAATACTATTACACATAAAAGGCCAACCTACTGCTTAAAATGTTAACTAGCTATATTAAATATACCTGCCTCCAACGTTCATGCTGTTACCTAAATTCAATTTGCGTAGCCAAATGATATTGAAAGTGTCCAATACTGCAATACATGTACGCTCTAGTGCAAGTAGACCGTACATACGTTTACGATGATAGTACATTGTATCTAATTTCGTTGTAGGATTTATTCGTTTGCGGCCTTTGCTGTTTATAAAAGTTATAGTACTGTGTAGTCTTTTACGAATTCCATGTGATAGCCTAAGAGAACAGAACTCAGTGTATACTATAATTCATTCGTCATTTCTACATATCCTTTCATTTGGTGTCCTACAAATGGATAACTGCCCCCAATTTCAGCCGCGAGGTGGATAATCGTGCTTAGAATGTAAAGAAGAGAGGTAAATAGTGATTCATAAGAATTATAGGGTATTATCCCTACACGAATAGAAGAAAGACTCGAAGCTGGAGAACGATGGAGATATGTGATCCATACACCCCGAAATGTTATCTTTGTTGTTCAGGTTGTCTCCCGAAGCTCATAATGATCCGTTTGAAGGAAAGAGAACTTTTCGTACTCGAAAGAGCCTTTCTATAGCTTTTAAGTTTATAGGAAGGCGGCTGGCTCGGTAGCCTATCATCATCTTTAGCTTCGGGTTTTCTTAGAATTAATGACCACCTACATAATAACCTAACCGTGAATAACCAAAGTGAACTCGGTCCAATGAATAAAAGAGTTAACTACGTCTTATACACTATGCTTTTGTGAATGGCTTTCATTGAACAGCAAAGGAGAAAATTACCGACAGATACTCGAATGCATGGACGCAGTAGCTTTCATTCATTGCGTGCGACACCAGTAATCTAGTAAACAAATATCGTACCCATTAATGCATGCAACGAAAAACCGATACTTACTATTTTCTCTATACTCCTACCAAATCCCACTAGGTTCAGTCTTGGCCTGGCATGGTGTATAGAATGAAATACGCTAAACTAATGTGTGTCCATGGTTTTTTTATATTGCAACAGAGAAATGCTCATGCGTACTCCCGCTTTACGGAAAGGTATTTCCATACAGAAAACATGCCTGTTCACTAAAACTCAGGCCGCAATGATCTGGATTTTAATTTAAAGTAGGACTACAGGCCGGTATGTAGCGAGTGCTTGCCGAAGCAATTGATCGGAGTCGCCCGTCGCATACTCAACGCTGTGTCAGGGGATCTTTGTACCCAACGAGTGGATGGCGCGAGGGTCGCACCTACCTTGTCCGTTCCACGCGGCTTGCACCAGCTTTTCCCTCGGAGCAGTTATTCTACGAACGCCGCTCCCCCGACCAATTGGTTCTGCCCTCGTACATTTAGCGCACGAGGTCCCGAATTACCAGGGAGTATAATTCGCTGTGTGGTTGGTAATCGTATCGTGAAGGCTACAGACGTCCGTGGTCGTGAACGAAAGCAGTGCAAACATTTGCCGAAGTTCCCATGTCTGGTGAAAACCTGGGTTACAAAGTCATCGCATCGGTTTTTATAGCCAACGTTTGAGCCACGGTGTGAGCTCTTTGAGATGTAGCGCCCATCTACGTTTCTCTTGTATTCCACTTTTTTGCCAATTGAGAATAGTGTTCTCACGAACCGCGTTTTTTCCTACGAGGGAACCACCTAGAATCATCTCTTTTCCTGATTTTTAGGTCCCAGTATCTAAAAATATTTTTTTAAAGCTGACCATCAGCCAACATTTAACGTCCACGGTAGCAGTTTTTGCATTACTTTGACCCCATATAAATGTAAATGTGCACCGGTGGGGATCGAACCCGTGCACCTACGTGTCTCTTCCAGTCGCATACGAATGCACCAAGCCACCGAGCCACTGAGCTCGACAGCTCCCAGTATCTCGAGCCGGCCAGCACTACCGTTGTTACTGTGCTAGTTGCCCTGTAGCCCTGGATAACGCAGAGAGCCGTCATTCTCTGCACGCCATCTCTTCACGCCTCTTCCGACCAGTTCAAGTCGTGCCGATGCGCAAAAATAGTAGCATAGTGGATTTTGCCACCATCATAGGTGGGCATTGCCTACTTCATCCGTGACCCTTGTTAGGAAAAGTCTTACTAATCGGAGCAATTGCCTACCCATCTTGCCTTGGCTGCCGCAAGCCTTGCGTGAGACATATCTCTCAGGACTTGGTCTAAGTGAACCCTAGCTGTCATCCAGTGCGGACTCGATCGGTGGGCATTTCTTGCTCCCGATCAGCAGAATGGCCTCGCTTTTAAAAGGCGCCAGTTCTAGGACACGCATCTCCATCCACACGGCTGCTGTGTCTGAGGCAGAATTGACCTGCATCTGCATTAAATCCGCCTTGTCAGCTGTTGTGACCATCAGCGATAGGCCCCATAAGTGCAGGACTCCGCCTAAAGGTAGGTCAAATTCCAAAGCTGAGGACCCAGAACTGACCCTTGTGGGACCTCTGCATTTTCAGGCCCTAACTGTCAAGCGTCCGTTCACCCAGGCAGTCAGACACGAGCTTCATCAGATAAGCAACAACTTTTTTTTTTAATGTATCCAGGGCAACAGACCAAAGAAGACTAATAAACACATCCTGTACATCTAAAAACATGGCGCTGCGGAGAAGGGTTGACCATAAAAATGCCTCTTAACGATCAAGGCAACCTTGAGAAAAGGACAAACCGTAATTAGAGCTGTTTATGAAATCTGAACAGGAATCCCGAAAAGAGCCTGTGTTTTTGCGCAAAGCAGCTGAGTGTATCCTTCACTATCCCTTCTGTACCTTTGACTAGGGTCCTAAGTAAGCAGATAGGGTTATGTTTCCCTTCTCCGTTCAGAATCAGTACCTTATTGACTGATACCTCTGCCGTTACGTCGGAAAACTCCGTAAAGAAGACCTCGACCGCAACGGAGGGTAATCTGTCAGGTTCTAAAACCTTTCGATCGGCATATTGCCGGCCTTGCTTCTATGATGTTTGTTGGCTTTATTCAGGCATGTTCGCTGTCCCTCAATTGTGGTCGGCGCTATTCATTAGGTGGTAACAGTCACGTCGGAATGGACGTCAGTCACGTCCGTGCGTAGGTTAATCACTGCGTGAACCGTATCTCACTTGCGCGTAGCTTGCATACGACCATGTATAAATTATCGCGCTCGTGGGGAACTCATTCATTTCCAAGCAACCTCTAACCCAGAGCGTTAGCTAATAAAACGCACACGTCTGTTCGTCCCAAACTCCCGAAGGTTAGGTTGGCACCCGACTCAGATCGCTCTGGGACGACCCCGTCTGCTATTTCCGTGTTAACACCGCGAAAAAAAGACGCCACTAATTTGCAAAAACGGTTCAAAAGGACCCGGAGTTTAATCCCAGATTTACACTACCTAGTACTGTATCTAGTACTGTTCCAGTGGCGAAAACGCGCTGGCAACCAATTGACTAAAATATTTTTTAAGAGCTTGATCTAAATGTCACCGGGCAAACAGCTCTTTGGCAACTCGTGTATCCGTGGTAAGTGACAAGCGATGCGCGTACTCGAGCACTAAGGTTGCGTAAATGTTGTCGTATCACGTGATGGTGACGTGTCCTTAGCTGGAATAAACGTTGGAGAGAACAATGTTTCATAGAGTAACTAAGTGAATATTTAAAAAGATGTTAATAATACTATCGCAAATCGTAAGCGAAATGCGCCAATTTATTTTCACAATTTAAATTTATGCTAAAACTGAGTGCAGGTATAAGTATCAAATTTCTAAAACTGCAGAGTACAAATCCGCAAAAGTAAATCCCTTCGGTTTAAATGTTTGTTCGTATTTTGTATAGAAAAAGATTGTCCCGAATTTAGCTTGGCGATTGCCTTACTGACTTTACGCATTCGTACGAAATATGCTTCTATTTTTTCGCTAAGGTTGTCAGTCATTTGGGTAATAGAAATACCAAACGCACTTTTAGAACAAGTGGATAGATATATGAATTATTTGTACTAATGGCACTTAAAAACTCCCAAATGACATCCGTATAGGTCTTGCTTAGTTACGTTACTCTTTGGAGAACTGCTATCGGCAGTATTAATTTCATGAAAACATGGATGACGTTCATTCACCTTGAAAATACTGTAGCTCTGCGCCTTCACGCTTTATCATCCTCCTATATTCTAGATCAGACGGACGGACCAGACGAACGGACCGCATAATAGATTTGGATGAAACGATTTCCGATATGATTAAGATTTAAATCTATGACTTAGCTGATATCCGGACGACAGAATAGGGCAAGTTTAAGATTTAAATTAGAAAGGTTTCTCTAGTAGTAACAGTGCATCATACTTTCTCTTGGATAGAGCAATGTATATATATATATATATATGTAGCTCAAAAATTCAGAAAGTCACTTGTCGCTGACAATTCCAAATAAATACTGTACGGAAACCCCTAGGCGCCTCATCTGCAAGAAAATGTTGGTCGAATTTTTTGAACATATTCATTAATAGCTACAAAAATCAATAGTGTAATCTAATTGTAGTAAGTGGTTAGTGTAGTTCAACTGAAAAATGGTCTGATGAAATAAGCTACTTCCAAAAAGTGCAGAATTATTATATGAATATAATTGCAACGCCTGACAGCTTTGCTGGCCAAGCGAATTCTCGTCACCATTGCAAATTAGATATAAGCCTGTCTGAAAGCATGCAGGTATTGTATCGGTCCATACGGGACAAGTCTAGCCACTTGCGTATGATATCATTAATTAAAAAATTGTACAGGGGTCATCAGAATGTAATAAATCGGCCATTATATTTTACGATTAAATATACATAAAAAAGTCTTATCACATGGGACAAATTTAACATTTATCGCATACATAATTTCTATAGACTAATGTGAATTGCCCTCCAAGTTCAAAAGCGTATCTATTCACAGGCATGGTTTTTTTCTAATACACACGAATGTAGAGATAGACTTCGATTATATAGCCGTTTGGCCATCCGGCTAGGGCTATGGATATACATATGTTTGGTCCCAATTGAACACATCAAAGTAAGGTTCTACAAATTACGGCACACTATGTAAGACGATTTTTTTGTTTGACTGCACTTTGAGTACTTTAGTTTCCAATACGTTAAAATTATCTCTTTTATTTACGGTCACACTTTTAATTTCCCAGAAAGCAATTACGCGCTTCGGAACACAACATACTGTGCAGAGAAGAAAGAGTTACGTTGTGCCGTTGTGAAACCGGTAAGTAATCTAATAACTAAAAAGGCTACTCTGCTATGCTTTTATCTCTACAGCAAAAGGCCGTCCCACGCAACCAATGTTGCGTGGAATAAAAGATAATGAGAAATATATTTAGGGTGTTAATGTAGCACACATTGGCGGTACATTTGAAATCACGGATTTAGTTTGAATATTCTGGCATTTTATGTGAGAAAACCAGATCGAAAACAAGTTTATGAAATTTGTCGGCAAAAATACAAAAAAAATACGCGATATTTTCAATTTTGCTTCACAGTGTTTTTCGCAAAGGTTTAGGACAAACCTCGTCCTATAGAATGTGCAATAGCTATTCGACAATATTCGCTAAATTTAGTTTATGCACGAGAGTAAATTGAATGCGTGCGCTATCCAGTAACATCCTTTGGGATGGTTATCTTAACTTGGCAAGTTAAGTGAGTCTAGCGCGGTGGCTTGGTGCATTCGTGGGCGTGTTGCGACCGGAAGGGACACGTAGATGCGCGGGTTTAATCCCCGTCGTAGCACATATTCATTCCAAATGTTATCTTTAATTCATGTGTATTCGAGTATGTAATATTCAAGTAAACATTTATTGGATTCGTCTTACGAAGCAGTGTAAAAGAGATACCGTGAACGTTAAATCTTGACTGATGGTCAGCCCTGTCGAGCCCTGACTTGGTGCATTCATATATGCCTTGCGACTGGAGGAGACACGTAGGTACACGGGTTCGATCCCCGCCGGTGCACATTTACATTTA
>MNPL01023782.1:11931-25198 GCA_002081605.1 Tropilaelaps mercedesae
TATATGGTCAGTCCTGAGAAACGCTATATCGTCGGGCATACCAATAAACCCCTCGTTGGTTTTATTAGAGTACTAGGCTGAACATGGTCATATATTGAATGCGCCTCATATTGTGAACGTTGCGTCCTCTGTTAGTGTTACGAAATGTTTTTCCAGCATTAGGTCTCCGCTGCGCTGATCAGCTGTCCTTGAAGCCTAAGCAAGCACCATAATTAATACCGCGCTTATATTGAATTTAAACAACGACGTACTATATTCTCCGAAATTTCTTAAGTCCGTCCCTCGTAATTTGCTTATGCTTACTAACCGGTCACGCCAAAACAGTACCATTTTTGTGCTTTCTGTGCTAACGTCCACCATACGCCAAGGACAAGACGTGTGCCGTTCTTAGGTTTGGCACACGAACATTTAAAATTACTTCTCCGTCTAACTTAAATGTCACAACCACGGTACGACGAACATGTGCGTACGATGGCATACGATTTAGTTTGTTTTGAATTATCTTCCTCAAGGAGTAAAGTCAAGAAGGCCGCATAGAAACTGACAGGCAAATCACACCCATATATTACGACAGTTTTGCTTCCTCATCTTCCTTTAAAGATGAATGTAAGCAAGTATATGAATGAGTCTCCTTCAGCACTTCTTCAGAAGTAAAAGTAGGTTTTGTGATAAGTAAATTAACTGTGTACTTTAACCTGTTCGTATTAAGACCATTCCTAATTATCTGTATATATTTGCCTGGTTACCAGATCACCTGAGCTGCAAACTAAACCATAAAGCATTTAGCTTGAAACTTATTTGCATATTAAACATGTCGCCTTAATTATTAAATACCTTATGATACTTCTTACCTTACAGGTAATTCTCGTATCGACGGTATAGTGCTTTATAAATTCAGACGTGTAAAAGTCGTTGCGGAACGCTTATCTACAAAACATCATCTAACGGAATCCAAATCGGCGTCGACAAACCCATTCTGAGAACTCAGTATTGTTTGGTAGCCAGACAATGCTGCATCGAACAGATACGCAACAACACTCTAAGGTTACTGGCAACAACAGCAATATAAACGGCAGCCTTTCACAAAATCACAAAAGGTGAAGGCTGGAATTTATGAGAATATCCAACAGTCCTGCGTGCATTGTCATGATACCGCAAACGTTGCCGTAGGGCAGTGACGCTAAGAACCAGTTAAACTAGGAGCTTAAGAGAACATTTTGGTAGGTATTAGTCACCTTTTGATATGTCGATTAGGCAACAACCATGTTTTAGATAGACCCGAATACAATTAAACTGCTGAGGTGATCACTGGACGCACGTCAATTAATCATTAAGTCATTTCATTTTGTAAGTTCGACACTGCTGATAAAATTGGTAAAAAAGTGCTACAAGATAGTGCTTTTGGAAGAGCCATAAGAGTGAAATCATATACTCAGGCTTCTCTTGTCGTTAGGTTAAGACACATTTACTTGGCCTCAGTGTCGATAATAAGACGAATTGTTATATGTTAAGATTGTGCTTTGAGTTCTGTGGGGATATTATTTATAGAAGTTTAATATTTAATTTAAAGAAAGTTATGAAAATATGTTTTTCAATTCATACAGACTACGTACGCGCAGCAGAAAGCAATTCGTTCTGATCAATGTGACTATTATATTATGATAAATAAGAGGGCTTATACAAAATTCAGTACGTTGCAAATAGCGACAAACATTTAAGCGCGGTTGTTATTCTGGACGGTATGATGTCCGTATTGTGTTCCTTTTCGCTGCCTTTGAAATGGTTAATTTTTTTGCAAGTCAACTGCTTCAACTTAACCACGAGTACAAAACAATGACACCCTGAAGCATATCTATTTTCTGGTTGACCAGTTTAATTCAACCTATCGATAAAATAGCGACTTATTTCAAAACCACAAAAACATTAGATGTTTAGTTAGCTCATATGTGCAGACGTAGCTTCTATGTGCACTTATTTACGTTCTAACATTAGGGAGCGTTTTGTGACCAATGGAACTAACACTATATATTCTTATTGTGCGATATACAAAGCTCTTTAGATAGGTGGTAAATTTGATACCAGCTAATTATAAATTTGAGGTGATGTAGATCGTCTATTATGATTTTGCCGTCCCCTCTTATCAGAAACCATTCGTTCAAAAACCTCCACCTTTTGTCGGCTTCATGTTAGGAAAGTTCCTGCAGATGACGTTTCTTTATTTAGGTGGGAAAGGAAGTTTCAGAACACGAATATCACCTGATGGTAAAGTAAGAAGGGCGGGAGAGAACCCTGGTACATGTCTCCTCCGGTCGCAAGACGCACGCGAATGCGCCAAACCACTGGGGTCGACCTACTGTTCCACCTATGAAGGTGCTAGGTGCGCGCCTTCTCACCAGTTTTTCATCTGTCATGAGCCGTCAGCAGGCGCTATTATTCCCGTGGCCCTCCTGTTTGAATTCGAAGGGGTTCAATGAGCAGCCGCAGCGCTTTTCAGTGGCGCTACTCTGTGTTAGTTACTGTTTTACTACCTTTAGTTACTCTGTGTTGCACGTGTGGCTCCCGTGAGCATTATACGCTTCCGCCGAGCCACCCGACTGCTTCCAGAGGGTTGCTGGTATCGGGCCAGTGAAATCCTTCAATATGTCAATAGATCAATATGTTTGCAAGGGAATAGAGATCCCTGTATCAGCTGGAATTTAGCCATTTTCAGAAATTTTCGTTAATTCTCAGGCTAGTATTTGGCTCGTTTTTCAAAAAGGTTGCGAACTAAAGGCCGCTGCATTGCTTTTTCCCAATTATTAAATAGACTTACCATAAGGCTGTTTAAAAATATATTATTTTTTGTGTTAACTTTAAAAAACAAGCTACGGGAGCGTTGATATACACCGGCGGAGGAACTCTGTTACGAAAGAAATGAAGGACTGAAATATAATAATGCAAGATCGTATTGGAATGAGATGATTTCTTGATATAAGAACTACGATAGTAACCAAGTGGAGAATGAACGAACATGTGCACGTATGACTATGTGTCTCTCTATGCACGGGTATACCCTTGTATATTTTATGTGTTGTGTGGAGCCCTTAGAACGCTTGAACGCAACAACTTGTAAAACAGATGCAGTCAGTCGAATTTTTTTTTAGCTTGAAAGATGTCTTTGAAACGTTTTGGCTCTCCTCCACCTTTTTAGCGTCTATATCGCCGCATGATTAATAGCTATCAAAGAATTCGACCAATAGAAGACATCATTGTCATTAGCAGTACTTTTCGGCGCGTCGGGTGCATAGAATTCGACCCAGCAAGGTGCCACGAAAACTATCATACACCCCTGCTCTTTCTTTTGAGCTACCAACGCCCTTCGCTCTAGGCTCGCTTAGCGAGCTAGTTGGCTGGCTTATTGTCTGTTGTTCATCTGAAATATTTTTTTAGGGCTGACCGTCAGCCAATATTTAACGTCCACGGTAGTACTCTCTGCATTATTTCGTAAAACGGACCTCATGGATGTAAGTGTGCAACGGCAGGGTCTGTTGTATATCTAGCTTACGCTAACCTTATCGAACGCGAACAAGCTATATTATTAAAGTTCAGCCATATTATGTGCACACCAACAGATTCTTCCTTATATCCTTTTCTCTGATCCAACGATTATCTCGGGTACAAGAGCTAAGCCAATTTCTGCTAATTACCACTAAAAAAGTAGGATGGCTGGCTCATTAGTTTTGAAACCAGTCTATCAAGAACTGTCCAAAGAGAGACAAGCGCTTCCGCCACTCACAGGGCTTCTTCAGGGTGTTCGGTGTCTTGATGACATCGTTGTATCGAGTGTCGACACATAAATTTGCTACAGATTATTTTACAATATTTTGCCTCATCGCGCTGGCAACCCGAAACCTGATTATATCCTGAGTAAAATTCTAATGTCCTTTAAAATATAGCCCTTTTGTAGGTTTATCCTATCGTGGCAGATTGAGTGTCTGCATTTCAGCGTACATTTCAGGCTGTAGGGCTTACTCTGAAGATCCCGGGCTAGCTCTGAACAACAGTGTGAAGTGATCTGTTGGCAGCGAGGCAGGTATTAATGTCTACCGGCACCAGCTTGTGAATAGACAAATAGACGACAACCGTTGCTATCGTGGACATTCAAGGGAGAGAGAGAGGCCGATTTGTCAGATAGGTAGGACCAAGTATCGTGACCTCCGTCTAGACTACAAGAGACTTATAAACTCAGAATAGCAAAAATTGCCGATCCCACCTGATATCGAATGCAAATAATTAATTAAGCCATACGACACTTTAGAAAAATCATAACTTAAGAAACTTCTTGTGCCCTAAGTAATGATCTGCATCAAAAGCGCTTTTCGCAATTAAACACATTTCACAGTCGGTCACCGCCTTCTAAACCATATTCAAGTGGAACTACTTTTTAGAATAAAAACAGTAACCAACTTACGCCTGGCAGTCGTAACAAATTGTGTAAGAGAACAAACGTTTAAACTTAGTTTAGCTAGGACCGTAAGTTGTGAGCTTTTCGGCATTTTCCACATATGTAAAATATAATTTGTGCCACCAGAAGAATGATAGTCTCGTTGGAAATCTATTCCAATGGACTTTAAAACTGGGTCTCTGGCGATTCTATGCAACTTGTTATATGGGAAAATCCAGCAGGAGCAGGCAACCCATTATTGCCTAGTTGATCAAGCCTATTAGAACCTTTCCTCACCTTCTATCCCCTTTCGTTACTCGGGCTTTACTAGCTAAAATTGCGAGATTATTACAAAACACACAATAGGTTCACTCGGGACCACTTAAAATAAGCGTCCACGAAAAGGTAAAGAAAGACCTGAAGCCAATGGCTGAGGTCGCCAACGAAACGCCATGAGTTAGTAAGCTGCGTTAGGCCTTATCCTAGGAGTACAGACAAGAAGTTTTTATAGAAGCTGTTGATCTGCTTGAACATATGGGCATTCATTTAGTGGTCTTCACCAGAAAATCATACCAATTACATAATATAATGGGGTATTAAAAACCTGCCAACCTTTGGCTTTTATTAGCCGGTAGCTTCACATAGTTCGAACCTACCTTAGCACTATTAACTTCTTTTAGTATTCAGAGAAAATTTATATATAAAATTGTAGCAACATTTCGAAGGGGTTAGTAGCTTTAGAACGACTCTGAGGAAGCGACCTCTTGAGAGAATCCATCATATAGCGACGCTCTCTATTTGGGCAGCGGGCTTTCGAGGTTTAGTTTTTATAGTTGTTCCTGTCATATATTCAGAGTGGCATATATTATTATAGTGGATCCTATCGCTGTCGTCAGGGGCAAGAATGCTTCTATCGTACGCTTTGTTCTTGTACACTGCTTTATAAGCAAAGTCACCCTCATTAAGTCACTGTGTGTGCGGCCTAACAGGAAACGCAGCCACCTAAGCGGTGGAATTAAAGGGCAACTGCGTGCGTACGCAGTCGCCCAGTTGTCCTCCAAAAGCACTCGAAAAACTCTCAGCTAGAATAGAGGTTCTTCTATGAGCACAACACACAAAAAATTTGTGTAAACGTGATTGTAGTAATAGTTGAAAACCCATATCATGGATTATTATATAAATTTATGCTGCGTCAAGATTTGCGGGAAAAACGTACCTTAAGACAGATGGATTTTGAAAATGTAATTTTGAAAACTTCGCTGACACTAAATAGGCTTATATTGAGACATTAGCAAACATAAGTTAATTAATACGATGTATAAGACTATAAATCACAAAAAGTTTTGTGTTGCGCAATAGTTGAATTATCTTCATGAACGTAATGTGGATCAGCTTTTATGCGGACATAGCGAACATAGCATGATGTTTGCACAGACAGTGGAACTTGACACTTTTTCGAATATCTGGTTATAACGGCACTTATAACCTTTGTGATTTCGAATTCCCCTTAGAATCCCATGTTAAATTTAACACAGGTTTTTGAGAAAACCAAATCGGTAAAAATTCGAAAAACTACAGTCTTATTGTGCGAAATACGCTCAACACCCTATATGCAACGTATTGACGATTACAAAATAATCATTCGGTGTATAAACATTTATTCTATGTTTAGCCTTGTTCCCTATATGAACTAACCTGCATAGTGCACAACCAAATCAACTTTCATTGGGCTAGCTATACAAACTTTGGCATGTACGTACATACATCGTGTTAACAAACACAAGAATGAAACTAGTATCTGTAATTTGTAGATCGCAAAAAGTGGATTTTATTGCTCTCGAACGATCAGATTCGTAACGGACAGTAACAATGGTGAAAATTCTCACTTTTCTTCACTCTCTAAAGTTGAAGACGACTTAAATTTCTCAGCTTGAAAATTGCTAGTTTAACTGTTTAAAATAACGGTGCGTACATCATGAGATGTGCACGTTTTTGAAAATCGTAGGAAAGGCCAAGCTCGTTTCTGCTGCTATAAACGGCAGTATTCAGCGCTGTAAGAGCGCACAAAATGGCACACCCGGGTGCTTTAACATTGGCACGGTCGTACAGTTAACAAATTTGATTGGAATTTCGTTAAAAAGACGATATGAAACGACATATTATGTTCTATGGTTCAATGATAGTAAAAACGTTGTAGCCGGTAGAGTAAGTGGTCAAGTTTTCAAAAAAAAACTCTTGAATGGCCAACACAATTCTCTGCTTGAAGGACATACCTATATACCAAATTTTACATTCAGTAGGATTTCTGCTCGAAATACAATGAACATACCGCAATAAATATCCGTTTAAGCGAATATTACTCCACTTCGACAACCGATATGATTGTCTAACTGGCTGGCGTCTTCGAACTGTGATTCCTCCATTGATACAGGCCTAAAAGTCAGACCACCCAGAGTAAATCATTCATAATATTTACTGTAGTGTTAAAAAATAGTGTCTATAAAAATGTATCATCGTGTTATGAATACATCATTTATATTAATAAATTGCATTAACGATGATTAAATAAACAGCAGAAGTTATGAAACCGAATGATCAGCTTATAATTTCTAAATGTTAGAAATCCGGCTTGCTCTGGATTTGCTGTAGACAAACTGAATTTTACAAACACCTATTGCGCCTTATTTCCAAGTTTTACGTCCGCGAATCTCCTATTGTGTGCCCGTGCACAAGATTCGTACAGTCTCTATGTGGATCTCTCACGTAAAACACGTGTTTGTGTAGTCTCGTAGCCCTAAATGTAAAGAAAAAAGTTAGCTTTCCTCAAGAGTATTAGACTTCCTAAATTCAAGTGGATCCAACAATAACGAGAACTATCGCCCTTGTATCTTTTGTTAACGGGATTCGTGACTACTACCGTTAAGGAACTTTGAAATTATTACTAAACTAACTAAAAAATGACTTCTGGGCTAACTGAATGATTACTGAATTAACATTATAGCTATTTACGACCGACCTCCGGGACCAAAATCCACGCTCATTATGGTCGAAACTTGCAGAACAAAGATTCTCGGTGACAACTATTCCTTAAAAGAGGGAGCGCATATTGGGGCCCACCTGCCAGTAGCTCTGGAGTTTCTCTGAATTTCGTGGCCTCCCATACCGCGAAAACTGCTTCCGCGACGTCTCAACTCTGCGACTCTACTCCGCCGCGCACACAATGGTCCTCGTACCACATGACATCGGTGGCGGAAGGTATGGCGGAACAACTCGTCGATATCCTTCGTCCTCCCACCTTCCCTACTTGCGCTAGATACTTCTGGCCTTCTCGCTAGGAAAGCGTGCGTCTTTGGCAGAGCCCTAGCCTCCGTATATTTCGCGATAAGACCCCTCGAGGCACTTCCCAAGATTAGTTGTCGAAAAAGTTTCACCGTAGAAAGGCTAAAATATCTCGAGCGCCAAGAAATCCTTTTGCTAGAGGCGGAACAATCTATATAGATGGCTTTTTCATCGCAAAGTGTTTTCGATAAACTCGTCCATACTTATAGAGCACTTCGTGGATATATTAGAGGCTTCTGACACTATGCCGACACTATACTTTGTATGAATTCGTAGTTTCTTTTTATATAGAGTAAACATTTTTTCACTCTTGCCGTTGAAAGTTCTCTAAACAGTTAGTTTCCTACGAAGAGGCCTTCAGTCATACACCGGGTTTTTTTTCTGTTCAACTAACTGCTGTAAGAATCAATGCCCAATTAGAACGACATTGCCAGCTTCAGCCACTTTCGTTTTTAGCACCCTCTTCAACACATGCCTTTTGCCGGTTTTTTAACATATAAACATATGTTTTACAACCCTGGTAGCTAAAATAATTACAGGTTTTGTCATTGAACTTGAATAAGTTGTAAATTAGCGTTTTTATTGCCGTCATATAACTCTGCTTAAAGGCAGACCTCGTTAAAGTATGTAAGTACTAATAATTCAAATACATAAAAGGAACACCACATATGATTAGATAAAGGCTGCGATGAGGTAATTTAACCCAAATTCGCTACAAGATAATAGCCTTTGGTTGGCGACGCGCAAGTAGAATTAAATTCAAGAGAATAGGTACCAAATTTCAAAAACTTTATATCGACTCAGGATCAATGCCATTTTTAATTGTTTTAATTATTTTAAAAGTTACTTGGCAATGTGTCTGTGTCACTTGTTATACTATTTGTCCAGTATTTTGTAGTTATCATTCGGGAACCACTAAGGCTGAGCCGTTTTATCTGTACGTTATTCTAATCAGAACCTTAGAGGGAGTTTTTTGACTCATTTCTTGCAGCATTTGATTCCATTCACTATTCCAACTTCTTGTTTTCTTCTTATCTTTGTAATACAAAACAGCTTGTCAGTTCTAATGCATCCTAGCTCCCATGTCTCAAGGTTTTGCCAGCAGCCAGTTTTGTCAGTAGCTATATGGATTAATTTTCGTCGACCAGGGTGAGCTAATAAGTTATTCGTGCTTGACAATTTGTTCTCCAAATCAATCTACACTCACCCTTCAGTCCAGAGACTATCATATTCCGTAAATCGGAACGCTAATTCTGATCAGCGACCGAAGTCATCGGGCTTTAACAAGTCAAAGATGCTAGTTTGATTATGGTCCGTTAGCTGTACCGCTTGCTTTGTAATAATAGACATTTCCGATCTGCTGTTTGCCCTATATCTGTCTCTATCCCCACTGTATCGAAGTTAACATACATAACATGAAGTTAACATGAAACTAGTAGTCACTGTATCAATTATACAATTAAATTATACATTTAGGAATTTACAAGTGGTGCTGACTGAGACTGCCTGGATAGACATATATGTTCGATTCAATACTTCTAAACCTCTTGTGGACCATTCACGTTTCAAATTCAAAAGCCCTTTTCGAAGGATTGCTGGAAATGCGACGGTATTAATGGCTTACCATTAATCCAATACAAGTTGTGGAAATGATACGAAGCTGTCGATAGAATAAATGTAACACACTTTGTCGAGTGAAAATAAGATCTATGATTAGCAGAACAACACAAAAATAGAAATTTACGTACAATACAAAAAACAGGAGTCTAATTTTTGTGAACTCTTTGTCTTTGTTAAAAATCGTAGCGAGATTCTTGGTTGCTTGGCCCACCGACTCATTCGTCGGTACAGTCAGTACCTGTCTCTCTTAGCCTTTCCAAGGAATTTATGGCGTTACGCTGGTCCCGCGTTACTTACTCTCCCATGAATCCTGTAACGTTCGACGTTAACATTATTAAAGACGCCATACATGTAAACATTGGGGAAACAACCAACATGGCTTTATCAAGGAACTAATATACTTATATCTTATATGGGTAAACCGCATCGAAACAAACCTACAAAATAGGTACACAAGAACGCGATACAAAGCAAGCTGGAAGCAAATGCGAACCATGCTACAAACCAAATCGATGTTGTCGAAGGAAAAGATCCTTAGCTCTTCCAGTTAAGCTACACCGGGTTCACTCAAGTTAAATCGTTCCACGTGAATGACCATTGGCTCTTCATTCTAAAATAAAAGTAACTCCTTAAATATGATGCAATGTATGGAAATTACCGACGGATTGCTCTAGTTCCCCCGAGCGATGTTAAATTTCATCGCACGCTGTCAAAGTTCATCGGGTGGTGCCAAATTACATAAAAAATGTGAATTAACATCAGAGATGTCAAATAACATTGAGTGGTGTTACATTTCATCGGGTGGTGTCAAATTTCATCTTGTGGTGCTAAATTACATCAAAAATGTCAAGGTACATTGAGCGGTGCCAAATTACATCAGAAATGTCAAATAACATTGGAGATATGAAATAACATCGGGTGGTGTTACGTTTCATCGAATAATGCCATATTACATCAAAGGTGTCAAATAACATCAAAGAGGTCAAAAATATCGGGTGGTACTAGATTTCATCGGGTAGTGCTAAATAACATAAGGGTGGTGTTAAATTTCATCTTGTAATGCCAAATTACGTAAAAAATGTCAAATAGCGTCGGAGATATTAAATAACATCGAGTGGTGTCAAATTTAATCGTGTGGTGCCAAATTACATCAAGAATGTTAAGTTACATCGGGTGGTGTTGAATTTCATCGGATGGTGTTAAATTTCATAGGGTGGTGCCAAATTACATAAAAAATGCCAAGTTACATCAGGTGGTGTCAAATTACATAGGAGATGTCAAATAACATGGGATTGAGTTAAATTTTATAGAATGATGTCAAATTTCATTGGGTGGCGTCAAAATCAAATCAAATCGAAATTACATCAAAAATGGCAAATTCCATCGGGTGATGCCAAATTTCATCGAGTGGTGCCCAATTACATCCAAAATATCAGGTAACATCGGGTAATGTCAAATTACATCGGAGATGTAAAATAATATCGATTGGTGTTAATTTTCATCGCGTAATGTTAAATTTCATCGAGTGGTGCCAAATTACATCGAAGATATCCAATAACGTCGGGTGGTGTCAAATTTCATCGTGTGATGTCAAATTACATCAAAAATGTCAGGTTACATCGGGTGATGCCAAATTTCGTTGAATGGTGCCAACTTACATAAAAAAATGTCAAATAACATTGGAGATGCCAAATACCATCGGGTGGTGTTACACTTCATAAGGTGCTGTCAAATTTTATCAAGAATAAATCAAGGATGTCAAATAACATCGAGTGGTGTTAAATTTCATCGGGTGGTGCCAAATTGCATCAAAAATATCAAATTATATCGGAGATGCCAAATAACATCGAGTGGTGTTAGAGTTCACCGGGTGGTGCCAAATTACATCAAAATGACAAATTACATCAAAGATGTCAAATAACATCGGGGATGTCAAATCACATCGAGTGGTATTAAATTTCATCGGGTAGTGCCAAATTACATCGGATGTTGTTAAATTTCATCGGGTGGTGCCGAATTAGATAAATGTCAAAATAAATGTCGAGCAACATCGGGGATGTCAAATAACATCGAGTGGGGTTAAAGCTCATCGGATGGTGTCAAATTTCATCGGGTGGTGCCGAATTATATCAAAGATGTCAAATAACACCAGTGGTGTCAAATAATATAGAGTGGTATTAAATTTCATCGGGTGGTGCCAAATTACATCAAAGATATCAAATTATATCGGAGATGTCAAATAACATCGGGGATGCCAAATGACATCAAGTGGTGTTAAAGTTCATCGGGTGGTGTCAAATTTCATCGTGTGGTGCCAAATTACATCAAAGATGTCAGATAACATCGGGGATGCCAAATGACATCGAGTGGTATTAAATTTCATCAGGTAGTGCCAAATTACATCAAAAATATCAAATTACATCGGAAATGTCAGATAACATCGAGTGGTGTCAAATTTGATTGTGTGGTGCGAAATTACATCAAAAATGGCAAATTCCATCGGGTGATGCCAAATTTCATCGAGTGGTGCCCAATTACATCCAAAATATCAGGTAACATCGGGTAATGTCAAATTACATCGGAGATGTAAAATAATATCGATTGGTGTTAATTTTCATCGCGTAATGTTAAATTTCATCGAGTGGTGCCAAATTACATCGAAGATATCCAATAACGTCGGGTGGTGTCAAATTTCATCGTGTGATGTCAAATTACACCAAAAAATGTCAAATAACATTGGAGATGCCAAATACCATCGTGGTGTTACACTTCATAAGGTGATGTCAAATTTTATCAAGAAAAAATCAAGGATGTCAAATAACATCGAGTGGTGTTAAATTTCATCGGGTGGTGCCAAATTGCATCAAAAATATCAAATTATATCGGAGATGCCAAATAACATCGAGTGGTGTTAAATTTCATAGGGTGGTGCCGAACTAATAAAAAATGTCAAATAACATCAAGTGATGTTAAATTTCACAGGGTGGTGCCGAACTAATCAAAAATGTCAAATAACATCAAGTGGTGTTAAATTTCATAGGCTGGTGTTAAATTACGTCAATGATGTCAAATAACATCGGAAATATCAAATAACATCGAGTGGTGTTAAATTTCATAGGGTGGTGCTTAACTAATCAAAAATATGAAATAACATTGGAGATGTCAAATACCATCGGGTGGTATTACATTCATAGGGTGGTGCCAAATTACAAAAAAAGTGTCAAGGCAAATCTAGTGGTGCCAAATTACACCAAAAATGTTAAATGACATGAGTGATGTGAAATAACATCGAGTTGTATTAAATTTTATCGGGTGGTGCTAAATTACATCAAAAATGTCAAATTACATTATTGATGTCGAATAACATCGAATGGTGTTAAATTTCATAGAGTGGTGCCAAATTACATCAAAATGACAAATTATATCAATAATGTCAAATAACATCGAAGATATCAAATAACATCGAGTGGTGTTAACTTTCATCGGATGGTGTTAAATTTTATCGGGTAGTACTAAATTACATCAAAAATGTCAAATTATATCAATGATGTGAAATAACATCGAGTGGTATTAAGTTTTATCGGGTGGTGCTAAATTACATCAAAAATGTCAAATTACATAAAAAATGTGAAATAACATCAGAGATGTCAAATAACATCGGAGACATCAAATAACATCGAGTGGTCTTAACTTTCATCGGATGGTATTAAATTTCATCCTGTGACGCCAAATTTCATCGTGTAGTGCCAAATTACATAAAAAATGTCAAATTATATCAAAAATGTCAAATTACATAAAAAATGTCGAATTATATCAATGATGTCAAATGACATCGGCAATGTCAAATAACATCGTGTGGTGTTACATCTCATCGGGCAGTGTCAA
>MNPL01023809.1:5882-38341 GCA_002081605.1 Tropilaelaps mercedesae
AGCACTTACGGAGCACAACTTCGAAACTCTAAGTAATTGGTGTCATATGATTTGAAATCGTTTGAACTAAATGAGTATTACTAATGATGGCAAACTTGCATGGAGCACCCTTAAAAGTGGTTGCATATCCAACATATCCCCTAGGGTTGACTCTAAATTAATATTTATAATATTTAATATTTATAATTTATATAATAAGCCGTGTCAAGCTGAAGATCATGTGATAGAGGTAACAAGAAAAATGCAAATAATTTACATTCATCGTCTAAGACACATTTTAGGATATTCAGTACAATGTGACGGAGGCTTGATAGTGAGCATATGGCAACACAATTTAAAAGAATCCGTTCCGTCGCGTAGGTGTCTCCAACGTGCAAACGAAGTATTTAGTTTCACCATCGAAATCGGTATTACCATTATTTATTTGATACTTGAATAACTTTTACATTATTTTATTCTTCTTAATGAAGATTTTCCAAAATTAAAGCATTTGTGAAGAATAGGTTTGTTCGAGGCGCTCTTCGCAGCATCGACTTTTGGTCGCTCTATAAAGGTTTGAGCCATCTCCTGCTTCGGCAGTTCGCACCCATTACATGGTTTGACTTCGCAGTACTAAAGATAAAAATTTTTAAGCGGGTTTTATCCATAATGTTGTTTATCATTAATGACTGCCCTGTTGATACTCTTTTGCCTATACGCTAACCACACCGTTACAAAATAAGAAGTAGTACCGTGCGTGCATAGCATTGTCCAGACGCCCGCTGTAAGCATACAAATGATAATTAATGTTGTTCTAATGCTAATTAATTAATACAACACTATGCACGAGCAGCAGTGGTTATTAATGAAATCACACCAGTCTCCTATTTAGTCCCGTCACCCCCTTCCCCTTGCATTCTTGTTCCGTTCCTTTTCTGTCCCTACCAGTTTCCCCTAATCGATGCTGTGTTCGTTGTGCTCATTTTGATTAACTATTTTATGTAGACAGCTTGTACAATAAATTTAAGTAAAGCCGAGAGTGTAAAATAGGAAGATAGTACCGTTAAGTCTAGGTGTAGGGCAATGCACAGGCATACAGAATGGTGATGATTATGAAACGTACGAGTATTTGTATTGTTAGTAAAACAATATATATATATCAAACACACTTTTTGTAAACTTGTGTGCGAGGATAGGCGGGATCATTAAAAAATAAAGACGAATCTTACTTGACCATACTTTCAACAAATTTCTTGCTCAAACTATTAGCTCAAGCATTGATACAAAAGTGATAATCGTCGTACGTTTCACACCCATGTATTTGTATTGAGGCAAAGGGGATAACTTCACAATCCTGTCTAAAATTCAGGCCTGGTGATGCCTCATGATTTTTTTATCAATGATTACCATGGCTAATGACGATTTGGCTCTTGGAGGTATTTTCGTCCGTTTTTAAAGTTTCATATCTCAGTGGTATTACAAACTTAGCGAACTTTTAGGAAGTTGTACCTTATATAAGTTATAGCGATCTTTCCACAGAATGCTCTACAAAAATCGATAAAAAATATATGAAAGGTTAGTAGCCGCTTAAACAACTTTCAGGAAACACAATTTCGTTTAATTGGGACGTTTGCTGGTCTTGAAACTGTCGCTAAACGTTTCTCGCGTGTCTTACGCACATAAGGACACAGCATGTACGACGATACAACATCTGCTAAGTTATCAGTATTTTTAGACTAATCCAACAAACATTACTTAAAATGCCAGAAAACCTTTTAATCACCATTAAATAGCTCGGCGAGAAGTGTTGTAAAATTTTTTAAGACTTTTTTAAAGTTCTTGTTCTATCCTTAATTTTAACGTATTTAAATATTAAAGATATATAAATATTAAAGACAGACGGTGAGCACTGTAGTGCTATGTAATCGCTAACTATTCTATATTATCAAGTGACAGATTATTTTATTTGATTTGAGTGAATGGTGAATATCTCATGTTAGAATTCTCAGGCATAGCTAGCATTCGTCTTTTTGCCTTGTTAGATCTTAGGGATATTTTCCTTTTAATAAAAGAACGTGGGAATATTTCAACATTAGGAGATACTTTGGACTAATGTAGTTTAAAGATTGCTTAATGTTGTTGAATCGTTTAAAAATCAGGACAAAGAATCTTAAATATCGTCTACACGCTTACAAGCCGGCAGCTACGGTATAGGATGAAACTGCGATGATATCAAGAAAGTATTGAAAGAGGAAGCGTGAAAGAGTCATTATGCATGCATTATCTCAAATACATATATTATCTCGAGCACGATCCAGCGGTCCCCAGCTCTCGAATAAACGAGTGCTGCATTTTTAATTTTCATTTGCTACAATGCTTAGACCTGATGTGCATGCCAGTATCAATACTAGTTCGAAACTTATATAATTAACCACTGAACCTGCAAAGTTTTTGCCACAGTTTTGTAAACATATGAGATGAATGCAGTTGCTCGAGTGCATCGGAGAACCAGTTTAAGTCAATATTTCCATACTATTCGTTGCATTAAACGCAACAGATTTTAAAATTAAATAAATTGTCTAAATTTTCAATCAAACTTTTGAAATTCTTGTGTGCATATTAGCTTGGAGCTGTTATAAAATGTTTATAAATTTCATTCAAAGAAAAGTGCATAATTATCAGCGCATTTCTCAGCGATAGCGATTGACCACAAAACGACTTTTATTGCTATAGCCCGTTTTTGCATCATTTCTCATCTATAGTTGTGTCACAACTTTTTCGAAAGGCGGGAAGATTAATGGAAAACTTAAAAAAAGATAATAGCAATATTTAGATCAAATAGAGTTCCTTGTGGTAAAAACTAAAGTGGAAAACCCAGGAGAAGTGGGCAATCCTATTTTGTAATAAGGTTGACTCGATACAAAGAGAAGTAACAGTAATGAACGTATTACATTACCAGTATCATAGAAAGCAAAATGGAGAGCTTTATGGAGAACCTGAGAGAGAGTATAATTTCGCCTCAATGAGGCTTGGTATAAGCACGAAAAAATTTAAGTGCTAGCAGATTGTTTTGCACTGCAAAAGGAAACTAGACGAGACGAGTCGACACAACTGGCGAAGAAGAAGGGAATTAAAAAACATAGTGATGAACTAGCTCAAGATTAAATGTCTGCAAATAAATTTGTGTCGGTCTCCGGGAGTCGCGTTATGCAGCAGAAGATAAACCAAACGAAAAGAGACAACAGCAGTCTTAATGAGTGATCCACGCAAAAAATAGCGTCCCCGGAAACAAGATAAAGACTGCTACACGAACAAGGAAAGAGACGTCACTATATATGTAAAACCAGGGACAGCTATGAAGTCTTAAGGGGAGGAAAAGAAATAAGTCTAGGTGGAGCTGGGAGTCCCTGACCTGGCATATACCGGTCAGTATGCCTCCTGGGTGCGCTTAGCAAGGCGGCAGAGATAATGATCAATAAAAGGCTCACCCCAGAACCTGAAACAAAATGGGCTCTTACGACTCGCCAATGCGGATTCTTAAATTGACGAAGCACGGAAATGGTTATTCAAAGAGGAATCGATCTAGAAACCAGTACACAAAAGAGCTTGGCGCACTGATTTCGCGTAACTTGAAAGCGTTGCTGTGCGCAACGCCTTTAACTTATATGAAAAAGCACGAGATCATAGACTCGATGAACGCGGAAAAAGTCTACCCATATCTTCGATGGCTAATCACTGCGTACTTTAGTGACAGATCCGTCAGGCGTGGGGCTACTCCCTTTCCGATGACAACCGGGATGCTTCAAGAGCAATCTTAGGTCCCCAATCTGGAATATGGCATGCAGCGATGTCTCAGACCTAGTTAGGGTCAAATGTGTTGAAACGATCACGTACTCAGATGACTTAGTATGAAACGTTACGAAGCAGAGCAAGCTATGCACTATCAGCAATTGGATGGAGCAGCATAGCCTGGACCTAGTTCCGGAAAAAGTGAAGCAATAATGTTTGTCAATAGTGAAACCTTCGGGGAGATAAACATTACATCAAAGCGGGGTCAATATCTAACTAAAGGAGGCCGCCCGGTACCTGGGCGCTGCGGTGAATAGACTTTTAAACAAGAACGCCAATATAAAAAGGTAGCGGAAAAAGCAATAAAGGCCGCTAACAATGCAGCGAAAGTCATGGCTAGAGCTCAAGGAGCAACAGAAGAAAAAAGAAGGCTTCTGGCCACCATGGCCGATTCCATCGTAATGTAGGCGGTGCCACCATGTCCACGACTGCACAGCGCTATAGTTCAAATGCTATAGGATAGAGGTCCTAACAATGCAACGAATGCTAACCTGAATAACCAGAGCGCTTAGAACAGCAAACACTCTGTCGCTCATTGTCCGCGCCAGAATGATTCCCTGGCGAAAACACATCATTGAGAAAGAAAGGATCAAGAAAAATCAGGACCTACGAAAGGAAGAACCCATAAAAGATACGATAGGAAAATGGCAGGAGCTGACTAGCGGGGAACGGGAACTTATAGGAAAAACTAACGGCCCAGAGTACATCTACTGCTAGACGGGAAATACAAACGATATAACCACATCGTAATGCATTGCAGAATGTTCGATAAAGCATGATCGAAGCTGGCCGGACATCCCAACCCAGTTCAGTCGCAGTGTCGATAAACGAAATGCTCGAAGACAACAACAAATGACTCAAAAACATTATCTTGGTAAGGAAAGTTCTCAAAAGGGAGGTAGAGCTTGAAAACAAAAGGAGAAATCGAATCACAACGGGCCCGTATTAATAATTAAAAATTCATCAACTGGTTATATAACATATCTAGTAACACACAATTTACCGATGCAATGTGCCATGCAGTTCTGATAGATAGAAATTACCGTAAACTAAAAAAAAAATAAATTTAAGCTAGTAGTAATAGTAGCAGTGGCATCGCTAACTAAAATTGATCTTCATCCCTTTGATATTGAATACAGTTTTCCTGAATAATACATTAAAGAATATTTTCTTGTAAACTCTCTTTCTTCTCTCAATTGCAGTTTATTTATGGCTATAATGAAACTAAACCTATTTTGCAAGTATTTGAAGAAGCGATGGAACTACTTCACTACTTCATGATGGGCCTGCTTATTGGCCTAGCCGGCCTCTTGGCTTTAGCAAACAACATAGCAGCTATGGAGGGTATAATGGAAATCGAGATAGTCATGTCTACAGGTATATCATAAAAAACTAACGCCTATTTTAATCACAATTTATTGTAAAAGCATGTATGGCTGTATCTGTAGTTCTGCTGCGGTTGAAATATTTAAGTATACATTTTTTCCTTCCTTTTTTGGCCATAAGGGATCTGGTTCTTCGTATCTTTTTGCACAGACTATGAAAATCATTTATCGAGCAAATGAGCACTTAATTGGTTTTAACAGAACCACTATTTGCTTAGGGGAGTTATTGGTTAGATGCACCTCTTTGAGTAAAAGCAGCAATGTTATCAAACGGCGTAGTATATTCAACTAAAATTTATGACGTATGAAAAACGTATCCCCACTTCTTAAATAAATATGAGGTACAAGAGTTTATTCTGTGGTGGTTTCTTCTGTGTGTACTGATGGGTTCGAGAATAAATATCTTTTCATCAGGTGTCTCCGATAAACAAATCCGATAATCGTATATAAAGAAGCTTCTACCCATATCCATAAATGCGTAGTGTATAATATTTACTAAAATTATATTTTTTACATAAATATATAATTACGATAACTACGAAGACGGCTATGACGGTCGTGGGTTTTATTGAAATACCTATCGTGGAAGATATTGCAGAGGACATAGCGGCTTGAATAAACCGTTACTCACTTCGCCCAAAAAAAGCCTATTTTTTGTCGAGATTAACTCAGTACCGAAGATGATAACTGATACATATGAGGTTTAAATACAGCCAATAAGAATAATAACTCACGATTTGAGTTTACAATTCGTAAATTTCTAAGATCAGTTTAGTAATCATATATATTCTTTGTGTTTTTAATCATTTTTCGCATAACCTTTTGCCGATATTTAATCAACTAGAATAGATCGTGACTTGGAATACTCTGCCGAAAAATTCAATACAGTTTTATTGCCGCCAGCACGCATTCCAATATATTTTTCAAAGGCACGTTCCTTTTCTGCAAACAAAGAAGCATTTTCTGGTTTGTTCTTAACTCCACCGTCGATTACAACTATTCTGGGGCTTGCGAAAAGAACACGGAAACGCTAAGAAAGGCAATCCGAATATTTTTTTTAACAACAATTTAGTCTGTGTTTTTAATTTTGTTTTACGTTAAACGTAGCCCAATGCTCTTTGCTTGAAATTTTCCCAATGTTACATATGTGTATTGGTAAGTATCTCACATGAGTTGAGGATGACATCAAAAGGTACTATTTTAACTTAAAGTGATCTACGTGTATTATATTTATTTTTGATATGTTCAGTAATGTGATCCATCCGCTTAGCGTGTGTGTGGAACTGAGCTGTTTACGGCCACTTTTTAGATTACTGAATTGGCTCTGGGTGGACGATAACAAGAATCGTAATGCTTTTTTTTATCAGTTTACTCTTGTATTTCGATCGAAACACCAATGGCAGAACTATGCCCGATAAATTTTTGTGTTGGTAGTGTTAGTTACAAATAACATCACAAATCATGGCTGTTTTTCCATGTTCTTCTAGTATATTGACTCAGATCAATGCCATTGCTTAAATCTATTTGTAGAATCAATTAGGGCCAAATAATAAATAAATTATTTTTAATAGGTCCTATTTTATGAAATGTAGCATTGACTTAATCGCATGACTCTACAAATGTTTGTCAAAACGATAGCATTTACATAACTAGTGTTATCTAGTTTGCCTTTAAGGACCGTTTCCATTACATATCGTACGACAATCAGGAATCCCTTTAAGTGTGCTTGAATACAGTTATGCATTTTGATCATAAATGTTCAGAATAAATTGTATACATATGTAACCGCGATTTTTTTGATCCACAGTTATGACAACTTCTTTAAGTCCAGAATGCACGCAGTGGTGTAAATTAAGCGTTCAGTACCCATTGAAACAGACCGAGAAAGGTAGACATCGTACAACGAGTTTCGTTATTCGCCATTTCCCTAGATTCCCTGGTGGTACAATCTTTTTAGTCCGAGGAACGGCACAAGGAGGTGAAAGTCGCGAAAGAGATAGAAGGCGGGTTGGGGCGAGTAGTGGTTGAAAAGCAATCAACGTCCGTTTGATTTGTTTCCAATTGCGACTCGTGCAATGACAGCACATGGCAACAGTGCCGACATGGCTTTTTGTCCACTGTGGCCTGGGTTTTGTGAGTGAGAAAAGTGTGGTGGTATGTTTGTTTGGTTGTCATGCTGTTTTAAGATCGTCAGTTCGTCGTCATCGTTGTTCTTGCAGCTACCTTGCGGACTAGGGACATATCGGACAGTGGAGGTGACCTACCGTTTGCCCCGTGTATAACGGCCTGCTGGCATTTAGGTGCTGTGCGTGGAATGTCGATCTGCAAGCAAAGAGGCACTTGTCCGGAAACGGCGAAAATAGAGAGAGAGAGCTGGGGAGGGCACAAAGACGAAATAAAAGCTGACAGTAGTAGTCGGAGCAAGAGAATATCGATGAGAGTAACTTCGACTTGACTCGGCAACTGCAACGATGACACCAACAATAATATAAGTAAGAAAAACTCACTGTTTTCGTGTTATATTTCGTAACGTTCAGCGTTTCGCAATGTTCCATTTAGCCGCGCCGTTCATGCTGCTTTCATATCTCCACTCGTTTGTCAATTGACCATATGTAAGAATTCACTGTGTTGTAACCAACAGAGATAAGGCAAGTCTCTACCCTTGTGGCTATCGCTGTACGTTAGCTGGTTCCTGGCTCGGCTCTAGCTGGTTATCAAGCTTCAAGCATTTGAGCAAAGGAATGAAAAGCACCTGATGATCTTTCAATCTAGAAAGCTAATGTTTTACGTTTTATTATGCTATGTCTGATCTGCAGGAGCTGAATTCTGCTATTGCATACAACCGTATCTGCGGTTAGAAAAAAATATATATAAAAAGGTCACATATATTTTACTCCATCTACAAGATAGGAAAGTAGGAAAATAGGAAAGGCGACGCAAATCGGTGGTAATTTTAATTATGTTTGATACTCATAGAAGCGTAAGATACTCACAGTACGAATAAGCGTAGTAAGAAATATTTTACTTATGTTTTTCCAAATATAATACACATTTGAAAATGTATGCATCGGTTGTATTTTGGGGGTCCTTAGATTTTAGTACGAGCGTATTGATGCATCGTAATAAACTTCTGATCAGAGCTTCACATAAATCATCAGTTTGTAAATTGACAGGGTACTATTTGGCTTCCCAATCAACTCACAAGTAGAAGTCAAAAAACGTATAATCGTAGAGACCAGTGAACGTCTTTGTTAATAGAGATCACGTGCATGAAAATCTTTCCCTTAAGCTCAATTGTCTCTATGCCAGCGTGATATAAGGCACAGTTTATACACTATTCACGTTAATGTGCTTTTGTTGCGGGAAAACAGAATTGACTTTCATTTTACCTGCTTAAAATATTTCATTAAATCTATATAGCGTCCACTAAGACGAAGATGGGCCCTACAAAAATCAAAATTTTCCCAATAGTCGTCATTCATCTCGAACTAGTCAAGAAATGACAATGATTTCAAAAAACGCGTTTTAATCTTTGTGCATCGAAATCCAAAAGGTACATTCTTTTTAATGAAACTTAATGCACGTTCTCAGTTATATGATTTTCGTTATCAATTTTTTTTAAAGAAACATATAATGAATATTTGTTTCTATGTGACTCAAAATGGACTTAAAAATCGGATAAGAAATCGATTAAAAAGACGAAGTCGCATTGTTGAACTTAGCGTAATTGAATTTGGTCCGAAATAATTTATATGAAGCAAAAGACGTTTCGTTAGTCTTTAAACAAAATGAAAAAGCTAAACTACAAGCACCTTTTGCCTCTTTGTACGGTTGCCTAATGCTACGACACTACATCAATTACAAAAAGTATCTGATGTGAACTGCTCCCAAAAATCATTAAGCGGTCAGTTCTTAGCGCTTGATTAATAAACTATTCAGTGAGCGAACGCTTAAATGTGAAATAATTCTCGCGAATTTCGAAACGTCGAAAATTTCTTCAACGGATTGGAAGGGAGTACCGCAAGCTTGTGTATTTGTGCTTTAAATGCATACAATACATGCTCTGCCGGATCTGAATTGAGACACGTGTACGTCGGTAAGCGAAAAACAAGAATTTCATGAACCTTGAAAGAATGAAAAAACGGTTCCTACGATTCGAGCATTCTTATTCTAAACCCAATGTCTCGGCACGTTTATATCAACCAGCAGCTAATCAGCAGCTAAGCACTACACCAATAGGATAGACATAGTTTAATGAACTAAACTATTTGAACTGATTAGATTAGAATCGCCATAAAACAAACCTAAAACAGCGACCACATTGAATAGAAGATTACAGGGTATGTGATTATCTAAGGTATATTATCACCGTATACTGCATGACAATATACGTATACCTATGAATCTGGTTATCGTAACGAGCTAGGAGCACGATTTTCATATTTTTGTCGGGTGAAACCGATGCAAGGTATCGTTTTGTGCTTAATTACTATGGTTTTGTACTCAGCTATTCTGAAATGGGTTACAGCGACTTGTTTCACTAGACGTTTTCAGAAAATATCAGTTAAGAAAATTAGGTCCAACTTCGCTTTTACTCGGTTGCCTAATATAATTTTACCCGTATATACGGCAAAAATAGACCTTTGTAACAAGGTCAATATATATTTAAATTACGTATAATACATCTTCTGTTAATTTCATTGTATAATGGGAATAATGGGAACCATTTCGTTTTTTCTGGCGGGGCGATACGGGGCCGGAAATATCTTCTGTATTACATCATAAGCAACAGATATTTGATTTATTCCGACACTACTTCCTTTCAAGAACAATGGGATTAATTCAAAAGTTCACTCACCCTTGAAATATTTAGTCTTATGTGCCCTGCCTGTTTGCTGTTTGTTGGACAACGGCCAATGGTTGAACCACTCTACACTCTAGAGATCTTTGAATTTACATATCGAAAAATTAATGTTTGGTCAGACTTGCAGTATTTGAGAGATTACTGACTACAAAATTTCCGAAATTTATATATTTTGCTAAGCCACAACTCCTATAAATTAGGTAGCAGGGCATCATATCGACTTTGATTTAGAATTTCCCTTATTATATAGAAATAAAAATAGATCCCAGGTAATCAGAAATTCACTCAGCTCTTCAGACGCATAAAAGTATGAGCTTCCATGGGATATACGAGGTTGTCACCATCAGTTTTATTAACAATTTTGGTGGTATATAATATGTTGGAATTTCAATTAAGTTTGCGTTTTATAGTTTGGTACAGCAGTACTTCGACGACGTTTTGACTTCCATGTATGGGATTATATTGAAAAGTTAGATGCTTTATAGTCAGTCAAATGTGCTCTCAAATTACATCGGATAAGATGCAGCTACTCATCACAATTATAATTATCATATCGTTGTCTAAAACAGCTCTATCATGTTCGCGCACTATATTGTACTCTCATTTTCAGACCCTATGTTCATGATAAGGTAGTGGAGGAAGCCGCTTCAAAAGTCATAACTATCTAAAAGCGCAGACGCGCTTATTCTAAGTTTTGTAAGTAGCTAGTAGAATCTTCGTCTAAGCCGCCCTCTTACCTTGATTTACCCGAAAATGTGAACCGAAAACTTACTTTGTGAGTGTTTTGTTTAGTATTTAAATGCACTTGCTAATTTTATTGTTTCCTAACGATTTCATCATTGTTGCCATTGATGTTCGTAATTGTAAAAAATAACATCTTGGAAAACTCGGAAGTCGACTTTACAAAAAAGATTTCAAATTTAAGAAAAAATGTTGGTCTTACAAATTTATTTTTTCCGTCGTATTCGCTCGCATCTAATGATGCCACGCCAAGTGTACTTTAAAATGTAACCTTTTTTTTTGTCAAGTGAGTGTTGGCATAGAATACGTTCTTCAGTCCCGAGTCCTGAGTCTGTGTATATCTAAGTCCTGAGTATATTCTGAAACTGGCACTCAGATCTACGGTTTAATTTAATTCTTCAGGCTACAAATGTCCGAGCACGAAGCAGTTCTGATTGCTTTTTTTTATAAGAGATATTTGATGACATGCCATAATGTTTGCGTTTTGCAATCATGGACTAGCTCGCATAACTAAACATAAGCATGATTGTACTTCTAAGCAGTGAAATCGTCAGACCTGCTTGTTTTGTACTTTGCATTGGTTCCAAAGCTCACGTCTTTCAACCCAAATCCAAAGCGTAAATCCACAAGTAGTAACGCACAAACTTTTAAGCCACGAAGTGTTGAAAAGTTGACGCATGTTAAGCCCTGCTAAGAGAGCCAATTCCATAGAAAGAATCTGGACGGAACCTGCTGGCCAGGCCTGGGTGGGATCAAAAGGAAGGCTTTTGTCGACGATACATATACACACATGCAGCGAGGCTCGATAACTATATGGGTATATACCTTCCGCCGTTGACTTTCTGGGAGACTAGGTTTATTCCAATATCCCCACGCCTGTCCAGGATATCAAAGCTTTCTTGAGATTCCGCTTCTTGTATGAGGGCATGAAGGGCTGATTTCTTTTTCACCCTATTTCCTTTTTTCTGACCAATATGTAAAATAAAATACCACCCATTTAGACACATACTAATGTTGCAATTATTTTCATGTTTATTTTAGCCTGAGGATATGCATTTTCAATGTTTATGAAGCAGACTTCTGATCCTGTTCTTTGTTTAAGGTGACGTGTTAGACGAAGCTGACACGTCAAACTAACAAACTTTCTGCAAGTGAAATATGATAGAACGACTTTTCACAGATCCTTTGCAAGAAAGTTTCAGCTTATTGAACACCAAGTTGCAATATTTCGGTATCATCTGAATCCATTGTCGATAGTAGAGAATAGCGGCACAATTCGCATCCGTACCCCAGTTAAGTGATGCGAGCCGTGTAATTCGGTGCAAAGCTCTCAAAGGTGAACTTTCCAAGAAGGCTTAACATGTCCTCAGGTATCAGATCCTTTTCGTATTGAGTCACATTCGTTGAACTAAGTTGAATATTTGGTAAGTGCAATGTCGATGGCATCGTTTCGGCGAAATTCGAGGAATCAATTTAAGATCTCTGCTTAACTGTCGTGAAACACCACATAGATTAGGGCAATTTAGTAAGACAAATTTGGTGGCTAAATATTAGAAAGATTAAATTTACAAATTGAATTCCATATTTCTTACAGCGGAAATATATATTTCAAGTTAAACACTAGGTACGCTTGTGGTTTCATGGATCTCAATTTGTATTTTCACAAATTTTTGGAGATTCATTCTTCTATTCAAGAGGCCAGGGCATTTAATCTTTCTTTTGAAATCTGCCTATACTACTATTCTTACGATATGCACGCTAAACTAAAATACAAGTAGTTTTTCCCACAAAGGAACTTGAACAAAAGCAGTGCAGTACGATGCAAGATGCTCAACTCCCGACCGTTCCCTGTACTACGACCAGAGAGTAAGTAATGATTGCTCCAACAATCGCGGTAAATGACTGAAGGTCGACCAGAAAGAATCCGCAGCCAGAGCACTTCAAGTCGAGTTCTGGATTTAGGCTGCGTTCAAACTGAATCACCTTATGTAAGTAAAGACAAGAGTTTTCACGTTAATTAAACACTTACTTTGTAAAATACGTGTCCGTGAAGGAAAGACTATTTCTATGTGCTTTGTAAGGACGTTCTTAAATTGGATTACTATTATTATTTACCACTCTTTAGATATGCACAATGTCGATCGAGAAGTTAGAACATAATATAAACCTATTTGTTAAGTTGTCGATACGGTCAGGAAAATGTGTAAATCCGACATTTCAGTGGATTGGCACAATGCGCCGCATTATGGAAAATGGCGGATTGTAAATGTTGAACCGAAGAAAATGAACTTGAGTGATAGTAGTCGTTTTACATGCTCGTACTTCTCTCCATTCAAATTTGCTGTTTGAATATCGGTTTAAAAAAATCTCAATGATCCTAAAATTAACTTTATCCTGCGAGAATAGCAGAACAATACGAAATAGACAAAAACAATGTTTGCCTGTGAAGACCATCTAGGGATTGACCCAAAAACGTTGGACTATATGAAGCGTTCGCACATGGCAGCAGAAAATCCTTGCATTTAACAAATATAACGATATAGTTAAGCATGTAAGAAGCTTCTCTAACTCAGATGCAATAATTTTGTTTGTACTGCGATGAAAGTGTAGCCCAGAAAAACAATATGCTTAAATCAGTTATAATTCTCGCAGAAATCCATAAAAGAGTTCAAATTCCTATAGAAAGGTATACTTTTATATTTAGCGAAAAGCGATAAGTTTTCAAAAATATTCTATACGTGCAAAAACTATCACTTGTATACACACTTGTTACTATGTTGTTTGATCGATTATATATATATATATATATATATATATATAATTGCTATCAAACCCTCAAACTCAGTTATACGGCAAGCAAAACAGGAATACACCAGCTTTCCAACAAAAAAGAGATAGAACAAAGCACAACCACATAAATTCATTTTGTGAATGTTTGGCATTGTGCAATGTTTTTAGATCGCCGTTTATATCTCATTAGCAGGAAGATAATAATCATTCACACCATTCAAGTTCACAAAGGTCCATTTTGTGTTTCAGACCTGTGGAGTGAACTCCTTAATCGGAACGTATTTAGGCGAATGGGGCGATATATACGTCAAGCGGTTCTCACCTGAGCAGTTATGGCCTGCAACTTTTGCCTACGTTAAATAATGCCGCCGTAGACATTTGTATGTTATCAGAAGTATCGCAAGGGCAAAGGTGGTTTTTGTAAAATGTTTGTAATGCTTTGTACGCTCATTTTTATCATTAAATGCTATTCAATTTTTCCAATTATATTGTATGCCAAGAACACATTTACCTCACTGAGGAACAGATTCGGTGCAGTGTTCATATGCGTGCCCAGAAGTGTCCTTTGTAATTTTCTTATCTGTAGTAAAACAAGGGATTTTGATCATAAAGAAGTGAAGATCGATTAGAAATAGTAAAGCATGCATTGGGAGACTTTGTTGTATATTTACACATATGTAGATTCAAACGAACGATATATATATATATATATATATCTGCCTAGCCCACAAATATTACATGCACTGGCTGTTACGTTTGCCAATCTGACTCAGTAATTTGAAGTAGGAACGCACAGCTGGTTCAATGTCAGATGCGATGTACATTGGGACTAGAAGTTTGAAGATCATGACGACACCATGGAAAATGAAGTAAACCTATGGAAAAAGTTACGTAAACAAAAAAAGATGCATTCATTATAACATTGAACTTTTGAATTTGAAAAAATTGAAAATCTCTAATGCTGATATTAGGCTGCGTTTAAATATCTAAAGCCTTAGAATTACCCAAAGAACACCAGCATCCGCGTTAACATGTCCGTTATAGATTTACTGTGTAGCAATACGCAAAAAACAAAAAGTTTTAGTAAATTCCAGCTAACTGAGGAACAAGCTTACTGCCTAACAAGCCTAAATTACTGCATTATTACCGTACACTGTGTGGATGTTAGTGAGACGTATCAGTCTAACATATGTTGTGTATATTACCGCGTATTAAGCCTTGCCTTGAATCGCAACGAACCCTGACCAACTATCGAATGATAGGTAATTAGGCACAGCATTGGTATGCTTCCACCGAAGGTGATCACAAGGCTATATGCCCACGTCTAATAAGAGTTGACAGAAAAGAAAAAAAGTATTAAGATAGAGGCCGACAGAGATTTATAAATTTCAAAATATTAAAACAAATCCTTTAGGTTTTTATCTAGCCTTATGTATTTTGTTAATCATGTATTTTGTTGTTAAAAAGTCAACTAAATTATGTCTGATATCTAATGGCTTGCCAGCTAAATTCTGCCACCTAATTGAGGCGGCTAAATTGTGAAAGCAAAACAAATTGTTTCTTCAAGCGATGCAGTCACGCATAATAAGTAAGCATACACTGAGATGCGCTCGCTGCCTCGACGTTGTCGTAGTGTAATACCACAAGGCCTAAACGTTTCATACTATAATGATTCCAGGCTTCGCTAGCCCATTAAGACGACTACGTATAATGTTTTCTAATACGTAAAAATGGCACGCTAAAATAGAGATGTTGAAAGAATAAAATGCATTTCCATTTCAGATTTATGAAGGCTTTCAATCTCCTATAGTAAATATACTATACTCTATCAACTTATAAAATCGAAGCAAATATGATACATACAACTTGGTTGTATGTACAATATATAAACTCTTGCCTGTAAGCGTATGCACTATCTGATTAATGTCCCAGATAAATCGTACTCATATCGAACTCACCAATTCTTATATAGAGAGCCAAGATTTAACATTTTTCGGCCAACTGCCACCTTTCGGCATCACAAAACGTATATGATTAAGCAGTAATAGCTTGTACTTTTTTCCTAACCACAAAGTGACACTTAGCTATATAAGACTGTTCATATATATGCCATATCTTATAGTGAAGATCATAGTTGACCCAACTTTTTCTCTTATGTATTTAATCTGCTAAGCAACAGATGAGTTGAAGATATATTACACAGTTCATACTGTAAAGTCTCTAAAAAAATGGCATGAAACAAATTTGTTCGGTCTAGCATTGAACTTCAATGTTTCTGTGCTGACTTCAAAATTGTTAACAAAATCGAAAATTGGGGAGTTTTAGGCTCAACAGGCAAGGCTGTTTGCCAGAAACGCGAGTAGTTCGCATTTATCTTAAATAAATAGGCGCAACGGTTTTGTTTGAATGGCATTGTAATGCTGAAGAAACTCTTCTGCATTAAAAAATCAGCTAATATACGAATTAAAAAAAAGTTACAGCAGGAATCTCCACTTCTTCAACTGAACCCAATACGCGCATCCACTTAACTCATCCACGAGCAAACAAAATAGTTAGCTATAAGTATATATTCATATGAAGTCCAGGTTGAAAGGATACATAATTCAACTGAGGAGACACATGTTTACCACTGTAGGGTTTTTGTATGCAAGTCAGGTTATGTGCATGCATAGGGAGTTAATGGCGATACAGGCCTTTATACCGTATAAAATGCATGTTATCGTCACATATATGGCCTTATGACTCGTTAGCTGTACATGAATACCTATTCAAACACGAACCCATATGATTATGGTGTCTATATGCAGAATGTTTTCCTCTGAAGTTCTGAATGGAATAAGAAAGGCTTACATTCGAAACATGCCCAGCAACGGCCTTGAGTCTTGCGTATGCCAATCTGCACGAGTCGAGTCTCCGTGAGGCCACTGCGTAGTGAACTTCAGCCTCTCTAAGCACGCTGCCCACACGAACTGACATCCATCGAACATAGTTCTTTGAAATATGCCAATAACAAAATCACACTGCATACTTAGTAATGAAGACAATGCTACAATAATTAGATCTAATTATCAAATAATGTGGCTCTTATACCATATATTTTCTCTTGCATTATCGGCGGAACGCCACGCAGTTTGAACAGACATTGGATACCGCGAAGAGAACAATGACAAGCAATGCTAGTTTGTTCGAAATTGTAGGTTTTAGAAGTCTACCAACATACGTTTCTGATTAATAAAAGAGGATCAACAGCTTCCATACCCAATTGAGACCAAATGCCTAGAATCTTTTTTATTTATTGAAACGGCGATAATTGTACGAGCAGTCGTCATAGTAAGCAAACGATATCACATGGAATCGCATAAATCGCAGAGCGCATATTCTCCTGACGGTGCTTGTCTAGATCAGAGGATTCATGTAGAATTCTGCCATTGAAAATGTATGAAGATTATGTATCTGCATATTAAGTGGCAGAAACAAGAGTATTCGAATTACATTTTATTTTTGAAATTAAGAAAAGTGTTTCATCGTCATTACTTATTCACTATTGTCCGCTCATCCAAAGCTCAATCTGTCATGAGATCGATATCTTGAAGTTAGCTTCTAGGATATTTCAGTTGTATAAGCTAAATTGTAAATTAAGCAGCTAGGCAATTTATATGTAAGCTGTTTTATACTGCGTGTCATGATAAAACTAAACTATATCGTTAAAAAGGCAAATGCAAATAGAATTAATGCTGGGGGATGCTTAGTCAGAATTCTACATTGAATAAACCGAGGATTCGCTATTTGACCTTAAGTGTCAATGCTTCTAAAAAAATTTGGGGTTTTAACATTGTTCTCCACATGTTTACTTTGTTCTACTCTGCCATTTGATACGTTTGTAGCGCTTCAGTCGTCAATGAAACGCCAAGAGTGACATCCGTTGAGAAAACAAAAACATTTTAGTAAATTTAATTTATTGTTTAAAGTTACGGATTTTTCATTAAGATACTAACCTTAAGTAAGTACGTAGTATAAATGACGTAGCTCAATGGTTGCGCCGCTGTTGGGTAGGTAACGCACGAAGTCACGACAACGTACAACTATGTTGCAAAAATGACAGTAATGATACTGAGTCAATTATTAGGAAGGCTCATGCCAATATTATAAGCATAATTAACGAAGAACGTATCCGAGGCACATAGAAGCTTCTACAGGATGTCCTTTAACCTCTCTGTTCATTATTACACAAAAAAAAACATTGTCTGCCAACAGGTTTTCTATTTTCATGTTGAAAAGAAGAGCAACTTTGTAATATATTTATTACAAACACTTATTGTCGCCCTTATATACAGAAACGCCTTTACCGAAGTCTAATAATTAACGAAAAGCAGGACGGACCCAAAACTCGCTTCGGTTTACTTACGTTCTTCTAAAATATATCGTATGTGGTCCTTGATCTAATGAACGTTATATTCATTTAGTATAACAATAGCATCAAAAAGTTACATTATTTTTTTATATAATATATTTTATATGAACAGCTGTTCTGTTCATCATATATAAGAGTCTCGTTAACTGTATGAAGATGTTCCGTAGCCAAAACGATTTTTTTATCTAAGCCTCCATTGAGGTTAGAGTAAATACTAGTAAAAGATTTCAAAATCAGAAGAATTTTCAAACCAGTCGTCATTACCGCCAAGAGCATTAAAAAAATATTTAAAGACCCCAAGAAGCGTATTTATACTTATTGATAAAAATTCAACAAATGCGTGAAACTTATTCTACGCATTTTCACTCATGTGAATGCTATTTAACACTAAACCCGACTGAAATATCTTATACAAACATGTCTATCTTTTTATAAAACTTGGTAGGTTGTAATCAAAATTTGAGAAGAATACTCATCATACCACAAGGCAGGGCCGTACAAATTCCGGTGCTTCTGTGAGATCTTCATAAACAGCGGCGCCAAAATCGATCATGAATGAGGCCGCTAAATGCAGTAAAGAGATAAATCCCTGTAAGAAGGAACCAATAATAAAATCTCGATTTCTCTGTTGGAAAGACGTATAAAAAATAGAGAGTATGAGAAAAGTATATGATATTCACATCTTAAACAACGTTGTCAAGAAACGCTATTATTGTAACACTATTCATAAATATATTTTTACACATATAAGCAAACCTATAGAAACTCAAGTCCTGCGCTCATAAATTTTAGACGCGTTACAAAATATTTTAGGACACTAAATAAGATTAGAAGACAGTTTAAGCCGGGCATCTACCGTTCTACATCGTTGCTTTATTGCGCTATATCATGTCGTCTCCTTTTCGCAGTCGGTGGAACGAACATATCTAAAATAGTACAACATCAAGCATTCGATAAGACGACACAATACGAGAAATAATAACTATGAGCAAAACTCAGTACATATCATTCATGTAATGCACATGATATTCATTACATGTAATAGCTACCAGTGCTTCCCACGTTCAAGACTCACGCACCGCATAGGCGAAGACGAAAAAGCAGGATTTGCGCGTCGCCTTCAGAAATCCCTTATTCCCTCGCAATTCAAGACGATCCTCAATCTGCAATACAAATTGAGGCTTTAGTGAAAGAATTAATTAATTAACTACTCAGCATTAGCATGACTAAGCCTAAATAATTTTGCAAAAGAAAGCCCAACTGTGGCGTTGCTCTGTGATTTGCGCATTGTTATATATAAAGATATCTGCCTAGCACATCATACCTCATCAATCAAGTTGATCCAGGCGCACATTTGTGGCGCCTTCAACAGTGCAGTAAAGAAGGAAATAACCGCTTCCCAAGAATTGAAAACGCCAAATGCCACGAGTGCCATAGCGGTTACCTATCACAGAAATAAATTGAAGTGTAATGCGCCCCAAGAGAGTTTGGTATTTTATGTGTATGCTATAAGAGCATACCAGTAAAAATATAGAGAAAAACCGATATACATACTCGGCTTGGCCAAAACTATGCTGTTAGAACACATGCGCTCATCCAGACGAATTACTCTAGTCTTTAAATGTTTAGTTTAGGGCGTCAAAACCGGGACAAGCTTTACAGTCTATTCGTCATTGACATCATCCAAATCAGTGTTATTTAAAACACCTCTCCTTCCAAGCGCATGAAAGCTAAGTATTGTTTGCTACGCTGCACGATTCCCTTTCCGCTACATTCTGCTACTATTCTGTTATTTTTCGTTAAACGCGTAGCATCGCGTTGTCGCCTCAACGGCAGCAATCGTGAAATTTGTTAAGCACTTGCAGAAATTTTATAAGTCGATTGTTTATAACATTGTTGGCTCTGAGTAAAAATACTAATGACCTCAGGAGCGTTGTAAATAACAATCATATATTTTAACTATAAATTTCACAAGAAAATAACGTTACGGGTGCGACACGTCAAGCTGCATATAGTTAGCACTCCTTTTTATCACTTCAAGGGAATAAAGTAGTTAGTAACCACCCAGCCAAATTTTAATTACTTAAATATCTAGAAATTACAGTATCTCACAAGGTCTTGTAAATCTTGTCGCTGTGAAAAGGCAATAATATTATGTATAGTTAATCAAGGACACCTAATTATCTTTGATTGTGATATATTTATGATTGTGCTATACGCATGAGCATCACTACTGGAAATCTATTGGAAATCTATCAGCCAAACGTGTTAAGCCTTGCAGGCTTGAACACTTTTCAAAACTCGAAAAACTTTTACAAAACTTAAAATCATCAAGTAAAAGCGTCCTCTATTCATACCTTAATAACTATGCTATTGGATCGAAAGAATAAAAATCGCTGAAAGCAACAATCTGGGTAAACGGCAATAGGAAATACAAATTCTCGAATGGATGCATATATCTCACTTTTGAATTTTCTCGATTTTCCTCCACGCGATCCCTCCATATTCCTGTAACCAAGCTGCAGTCACACATTAAGCATGGTTCTAGTTTAAGTAATACAACGCCCTTCTTTCAAGCACTTGCCATAAAATCAAATTTAAAATCGCGATTATATACTTCAATATATATCCAATCACACAGAATATATATCAAAAGACCGTTTGAAGGTTTTGTATAACAGAATGATTAATAGGATAGCTAGCATGGTATTTATGCTCGTTTTATGATATTTACTATAATCTATGATGAATGGGAAAGCCAAGTTAAGGAAATATCTTCATATACAGATAATATACATATTATTTTCAAGTAGTTTCCAGACAATCTAAGAACAATAAGAATTACCTAATTGGAATAACGGAATGAGTTTTATTCACTAGGAACGCCTTAACTATGAAACCTAACTTTTATAGGTGTAAGTGTAGGAGCTAAGATACAATCACCTTGTTTCAATTATGCCAGGAAACAACATCACATGTTGTTAATTGCCTGAATGTTGAGTAATTTGACGAGTAACAGACAACCTAGATGAACAAAGCAAGCGGGGTTAGGGGGCAATTAGGGGTTAGATACTTCACCTGATTAACAATATGGGCGACAAACAAATGATTAAGCCGACCGAGAGCAGAGTGAGTGTTATACGCAGCGATCCTCTGTCCGCCATAACCAGACCTGTTGTCCGATTTACCTGCTAATAAACATTCCAACTAATAATTGCTTGTGCAATAACAACTATTCTTCATAACAACTATCTGGCGCAACCAGATACTAGGTATCTGATTTTAGTCTTATTTGGCTGTATTGATCCTAGCATATTAAGAATTCATATTCTATCTAGTTGGAATTCTATTTAGTTCAGCGTATATACGTGATTATCCACAGTTACTTCTGAAGCTAACCAAAATTTCACTAGGTTACCGTATGCGCACAGCTGGACCTCTTTTATAGACACCTTTTTATTTGTTATTTTTTTAGACCATCAGCCGACATTTAACGTCCACGGTAGCAGTTTTTGCATTAGTTCGTAAGACGGACCCCATATAAATGTAAATGTGCACAGACGGGGATTGAACCCGTGCACCTACGTGTCTCCTTCGGTCGCAAGGCGTATACAAATGTACCAAGCCATTGAGCTCGACTAAACCTCTTTATAAAAACCTCATCAGAACTAACCTGCAAATGGTCGGCATAAAGACGATGCACTGAAAAGCTGGACAACTCATTTAACATTATTGTCTTTATAGTTACCGTTCCAAGCGTTGGTTAAAAAATCGAAAAATCTTCGTATCGTCGCTTTTCGTACTTGTTATCTTTTGAAATCTCTAAGGAGTTTTCTAATTGACTTATATATCAATTTTTACATACCTCTAGCTCGCTGCTTTGATAATAAATACCAGTAAATGGTCGTCCTAATATATATCATCCTCTTTTGAGCATAATCTTAAATGTGTCTATGAAATATACGACATTAGATCTCATCATGACTATGGGCTTTCCATAGTACTGAAAATGCTTAAACATGGATTCTTATTGGAGCAGCTATAAATACGCCAGGCCTTGCACGACATGGTCATGGAATATGGTCAGCCTTTAAAATATTTAGACTTTGCACGAAACTAAAATAAATTAAGTACTTTGAAAAAGCAAATACTGACAGGAAAGTGCAGTCAGTTTCAATACGGTAGCTAAAAAAAAACTTATAAAAATATCCTGGCTTTCATTTATGTGCACTTAATGTTCGGACTTTTAACAGTTAATGATTTAGGATTGTTTCAAACTGCAGTCATAGCGGGAAAAAGAAGTGATATTTTCAGCTTAAATGACCGTGTTCGTTTAAATAAACATTCATCGTATTGAAGTAGACATTTTACTTTGTGGATTAAGAGAAAATTAGCATACCTTATGAAATGATATGGGAATTATGTATCGGCTGATAAAAAGCAATGGTCGAGAGCCGCAGATAAATCCATTCGTTGAAGCCTGCGTGAGTGACATCAAATTAAAGGACAAACTAAATACTACAAGCTTTCGCATTGAATATTAATAATAATAAGAAGAAGAAGGAGGGGGAAAAGAAGGAGGACAACATAACTAAACTATTATCCATATTATCGTACAAATGTTATTTTTATTTTAATCATAAATCAAACTGCCCTTGCACTTCATTAAGTTAGCTAGCTATTCGATTTGAACAGGCTAAACCTAACTGAATGAACCAATGTTATGAATAGACATCATTCCACTTCGAACACAGCAATATATTTTCTGCCATTATCGTGCATTACTGGTTAAGTAATAATATGTTGGGCAACATTTTAAATCGTCCTCCACTAAAGAAGATTACTTCTTGATTATTTAGCCATCCGACCAACTGCTGTTCATGATATTATTGTAATCATTCTACGTAAGCTGATAGTAGGAAGTAAGAAAACAATATATAACATGGGTACGATCTACGGGTTACTATTTCAGAATAGATACACTTATTCCGAACGCGCAAGTCTCAGTGGATAAGAGTTGTATACCTTATTCCTTTCGAGGGGCAAGACATGCTTTCTATGTTTTCCATCTAGGGCATGAGAGTAACCTTCACCATAGACCGACGTCTCGTTATTGTAGGATGAAGTTTTCTTATTCTCACGCAACATCGGCCGCATGATGTCAACTTTACATGCAATCCTCGACTCCACTGTTGATTGCAAATTACCACAGTAACAAATCAAACTGCCTCATTATCAACCAAGACGCGCAATTATGAAGAACACTCCCATTTGGTTTATTTCGTTGACATCCAAATACAGAATGAAATGTAAAATATGTGCCTGAATGCCCCTGAATAGTTTGCACGTGCACATATGACTAAAATTGCAATTTTTCGATTGTAGCTCCTAGCACATTTTTATAGACAAAGGTAGGGGCACTTAAGGACACGGTGGCTGTTGATATTTGACTGTCTACCTTGAAGAAAAGTGTGGCACTCTCTGACTTCCTTATAATCCGTATCAATCAAAATGGCAAAATTTGTTAGAACCCTTGCAAATTAAATATAAAACAATTCTAGCAGTGACTCAAACGCCTATACCGAACTTTATAACTTCTAAACTGGACGAAGTGACAATGCGTGTTGTCATTTCCGGAAAATGACAAAGAAAGACACGATTTAATCTGTAAACAATTAATATGGCATCAACTAGATTTAACCTTATTCAAATAAGCTAGCGGTTATTTTTTTACTTATCAAGTCACTTCGACAAAAATAATGGGTTGTATTATTTGGTAACATAGCGACGCATATTTACAAAATGATCAGAAACTGCCTAACGAATACTAGCGCAAAGATAAATAGGCTTACTTGGTACGAGCAGTTGATTTACTTCAAGAAAAGCCTGCGTACTTTCAAAACCAGGCAGCTGTAGCGGAGAAACTTCACGCAATGCCTTGAGATTTACCCTCTCATATTCCATAATCACAAGACTCTCGCCTCGTACCGTTTGATATAGGGTTTAGACGCCTGTAATCGACTATTTTGGGAGGAATTTATATAATATATTGCTGCCAAGGATCTTATTATTGCTGCCATAATTTGTATTAATATTCACCAACGCTATGAAAATCAATACAATCCTGTGAGAATATGAAACGGGGTTCCGTTTCAGGTGTATGCCGCATTAGGGATCCGACTCTTTCGAAGTCTATCGTAATTTATGCGCTCATCCATAGTCTATACAGGCAGGTCTAGGACAAGGCGTTCATGTTGCTGTGGAGGGCAGTGAAGTAGTCAACTTATATAAGAGACGTAGCAGCTTTGAACAATTATACAGATAATAGTCATTTCACCTAATGAATAAGTACGTCAATGGGCTGAATTTTAAAACAGGCTCCGAAAAATAGCGTTTTAGATATTTTATTATTTTCATCGCAATGTTTATTTATAATTTATAAATATAATATCAACAAAAAGATCTTTAATGCTTCGTGGCTCAACGAATAGAAACACTATCATGTCAAAATATTTTCAAATGTAGAGTCTTCAGCTTGTTAAAAAGTGTCTAGTTAGAACTACTTGTTTCTTGCCGTATTACTCGAAGCAACTATAAGAAAAGTATAGGGTTTTGAACCGGCTACCAAACCGGCAAACCAGACTACTTACAGTAGTAAGTAATAACGGTCACCATCACATTTTATAGCCAGCTATTTGATCCTTCGATCCACAGCGGAGACTTTTCAGAAGAACTATCAATTTCTCAAAGTAGCTTAATTCAAGCATGTATATTCGATGAGTGAACCGATCAGAACATAAAACATAAGGCGGTCGACACAGAAAGTCGACAGTAATAAGTACCTACACTTTCTCTTAATTACTCGTACTAATCTTTTTTGGCTCATCCGAATTTTTCGGTACTTCCAGAAGCGATACTACCTTTGGCATTACCGCAAACACACTTTGAAGCTCATAAGCACTTAGCTTTTTCCATTACAATTGCATATTCTTAGGAGTACAGTTGCTCTATGTTACCATAATATGGAACAGATTATACAATACACAGTGCTGTTAGCAAAAAGAGGGGCTATATTAGAAAGTTCATGCTTTCAAAGAAGAATTGCAACCTCCTTAGAAGAGAAAGCGCTAGTGTATGAGTAGTTATTGGCCATTTAGCTTAGCCGTTTGTACAAGAGGTACCCAGCATTTCTTGAGTTAGGGGCTATCCCTTGTTTAGAAGACCCACATGAGGTATATAACTCTCCTATACAAATGAACAAAAATAGTTCGCCCTTAGCTACAACTTGTTCAAAAAAATAATATATGATTTGTTTACTGTCTGGTGAATTGAGTATATGCTAGTAATGGTTTTAAAAATTCCGATGTTACTTGATTAGTACGCACGTAATGTTCGTTAGAAGCAAGCGCGTACACTTTGATATCAGAATAAATAATCAAATATTCTTTCGATGATCCATTTAACCATTAATCTGTCGAATCGCTATTTCGTAAAATTCTGATATTAACTAATTAACTATAGTCACACCTGTCCGTTTGTAAATAAATGAACTGGGCGAGAAGATTCTGTGAAGCCTTTGCTATGCAGTATATTTTTTGTAGCACATAAAAGTTGCTCAAGATATTAAAGGCAAGCGGTATAATCATATGAATTAATTTAGTAGAACGCAAGGCGTAAGGGTTGAGTTAAGCATTTTGGCAATAGGGCCCTAGATAGATTTTTTTATTTATTTTGGTTTTTTTTTAAATATGGAAACGACGAGTTCATCATTCCTACTGGAGTGGGTAAGAAGGGAAAACTTTCCTTCATTTACTAAGTTGGGAGCGGTAAGACAAGAGCCCTGAGCATTACCACTATCAAGACTGTCTACATAGTTCCTCGCAAATGCTGCTACCTTCGTCATCAGTGGCACCACTGAACGATGTGCATCTATCGTAACCGAAACGTTAAATAGAAGCACTTCTTAAATATTCTTGCAAGTGGCACTAATCACTACTGGTGGCAACGTCAGGTAACTTATATTTTTTTATCACAGTACCTCGCGGCGTTTATCTACAGTTACACACGCCCCTTCCGTGAGACGTTGACATCCGCTGCTTCGGGCTACCCGCTGCTTTTGATTCCGTTTGAAATTCGGGGTTAATATGAGTATAGGTTGTAAAATGTGCGTTGAATATTAGATTATACATGAATACTACCAAGTGGCCTTATCATGATTTTTGTATCGGTATATTCGTCTTGTTACAGAAAAACATAAAATTTAAATTGACTATCAAAGATGTACAGCCGGATAACAGACTATATATCCGAAACACATGTACAGTTTTCATACGTCCAACTCTCTCTTGCTGAAGTCGCAAAATTTTACATAACCGATGAAAATTCAGATGCATATGTTATCATGTGTGTTCTGTAATGAGAAGCTAACAGCTGCTGAACTCTTACTCGGAAAATAGAGCAGAAGGCCTGGAACGGTCTAATAAAAGAGCAAAATCTGGATAGTATCAGCAGAAGAAAATTATACAAACACTAAAAAATAAAAACTTGAGAAAAGCGTATAAGTAAGAGCATAATAACGAAACAGTAGTATGAGTGATACATGCGCACGCGACAGCTTTCCACTATCATTTAGTAAAGCTTGTAATATTCATGCAATTGCTTTTAATTTGAGCATACTTCTATTAAGGCAAAAAAATATCTTGGAATATCAAGGGGATAAAACTATGTCTAATGGTTTTTAAAGACAATAGTCTTGTTAAACATCATATTATTGGATTAGCATAATTTCAATAAACGCATATGTAATCAGTACAGTGTTACAAAAAGCCTAATTTACAGAAGAGGAATCATATTATGATTTATTATGATATATATTATATTATTATATTATGATATATAATCATATATATATATATATATATATATAAATGAAATACAGTGGGTCATGCTCAATTGTACGCCAGAATGAATAACAGTCTCCAGCTATGAATAGTCTCAAAAATAGTGTTTAACTGTAAACCTGTTTATAAAAAAAATAATTTTTTTAATTTTTATAAAGAAAACGAACTGGCCGAATAAGTCATGCAATGTCCCATGAGAATGTACTAATAATCCTACCAACGCATGCTACGTGTATTGCTGAAAAGTAGGGTAATAATATCCCATACTCTGGTACCACGACCAGCAGTACTACCGGAGACGAAAGATTTGAAGCTGTCAGCAAAAACTCGATATATAAAAACTACCTGTTGCATCAATCGTAGAAGTGGAAGCAGTCCATATGTGCTTCAAGCTAGCTTTTGTCAATAAGAACAAAAAGGCCGATAGGTCTAACGCTCGATTAATTCGGATCGTAACAAGGTAGGTCATCATTCTATATTGGCTATCCGAATCTGTTTGGTTTTTTTTTACTAAAAGAAATTAATTGATTTTTCCACGGCATGTGCAGCGAAATGGAAGGACGTATAAACGGATACTTCAAGAGCTTTCTTTTTACGAAAGCGATAAATCTAGTGGAAGCTGAAGATTTAGATAACGAGTGCTTAAGGGCCTACTTAATGCCCTATTGAGTCACCAAGGCAATTTAGGTTTGATTAAGAAGTCCTATCACAGGCGTCATTAGATCCATCGCGCGTGTCATCATAAATTTAAAGGACGCCGATGAACCGGCGTTTGTTTTCTTAGCTTTAAACTGAAGACGGTGGTTCTCCATTGGTTGTCATAATCGCCACATAGTCACAATAGTTCTGACCTTCTTCACATTAAATTCGAACATAATGTAGTGGAACAAGCTTGAGTACCGATAATAATAATAATAATAATAATAATATTACGATGCAGCAATTATCCCGGTATTTATAGAATAATGTAGGGACACTTTTAGAATATTTTGTGGTACGCCTAAAGGAATTTTTCAAATTGTTGGCTCGACAATATATTGTCGTATAGAAACCTTGCAGGGATAAGTTGCATATAGCATCAATTATCCCAAGTCGATCTCGTAAGTGGGTTAAGTCCTTTTTTATCCCAAACTTCAGCAACGTCCACCTAAACGACATGGGTTGTGTGTAATACACATGATGTAAACATAACAAAACTGCCATATGTGGTTCCCCTGCGGTGAATACAAGGTATTTCAGATAGCGAAACATAGCACTTTCTGCGCTGTGAGAATAAAAAGTCATCAAAAATCCACGTTTCAGTTGATCAGTAATTTAAAATACGATTGTCAGGAACGCTCCAATTATTTTTTCGACAACAAAGCAAGTACAGTACACAAACGAAATTAGCTTCCTGTAGGCCAACCTTACTGGACTCGAAGAACCTAATACCACGATTCCACTGTGTCCTTGAAAGAGTGGCAGAAGTTGGTATATATTCAAGACCATTTCTAAATAGTTTTTAGTGTTCAAAATCTCAAAAATTATAATGCGACTTACTTTGCAACTTACATCAATTTCGCCATGTCGAAGTGGACTATGAAGTTAAATATTCTCAACTTTACATGACAAGATAAAAATGGGTCCCCTGTTTTAAATTTGTCACGATTCTAGTCATGATAAGCGATTGACCGGAACTTATTTATTTCCGACTAGCAGTGATATTAAAGCATGCGACTTGTGTGATTTTTTCAGATTATTAATGTTAGTAATAGAATAATAGGAGACGAAAGAGAAACCATACGAAGCATCAGCAGAAGGTAACGAAAGTAATCCAAGACGGTTAACGTAAGCGATGTTGGATCGTATTCCCACAAGTAGCGGCTAGGAAACGCCTGCGTTACAACATGGCACAAGCACCGAAGTTGCAACTGGCGTCTTGTAACAAAATTCTCGTTCCTAAGGAATAAAAAATACTATAGACAAAACAATATCCTTGTTAACTAACGTAGTTGGGCAAGTTGCTCTGATTTTATTGGTGGTTATCGTACCAAATAACTCAGGGTGAAGTTTAACGCCATCCAACTGCTGAGTTAGTTGTGTGACTTTTACTTTGTTGCCTTGACAACTTTAATTATTTGAACATGGAACTTGACCATATATATCACTACTTATGCCTGAGTATTCTCGTATACGTATACCCTCTTGGACTCATACGTATTTTACTTTCCGGTCGTTTTCTCGTTTCGCTAGGATCCTCGAAAATCACTCCATCTACCCAACATTTGACTCATGTCTCGTTGCTATAATATTTGTACTAACAAGTCTCTTTTTCCTTTAGTAGTGGTTTAGAAATAAGGGCATAAGATTTGACTGTATTGTATTTGACCCTTTATGGATACAGGACCGTATTAATAAGCTGTATTATGGATACAAAATTATTTGTGTGGTCTGTGTGACAATAGTATTATTTCTTCGTGTTGCTAGGAATTTACTGGGTCTACGCCAACATTGCTGTGCATACGAATACTAATAACTGTGCGAACAAACACATGGTATCTAACAAAGCTTTTCTGTTGCCTTCTAGTTATCTTATAATTTTGACCAAGAGTCATTCATGTGTACAGATTACACAATCACCATAAACCTGTCTTTTTTTCGACATGCTCACATTTTGTCATTTTAAAGGCTCTCATTAGTTGTACAACGATATTAACATGGATCACCCCCGAATAATGGAAACATCTATTGAAGCAGTTTTTAGGGTGACTACTGGTTAAGAGATGTGGAGTTTTATGTTGATATATACATATAAGTTTATATATATATATATATATATATATATATATGTAAATTCTAGTGGGTATATAGAAATTCTAAGATATGTACCGGCATGCGTATGACTCTAGACTTTCTTGTTCAAACCTTTTGTGTCACGTATCCGCCTCACTGTTATCCGCTATTCTCTGTTTGCTGCCTCGAGTAATCCTGGATGTCCGAATGGCACAAAAATGAGGCACTTGAATCGCGCAAAGTAACTTTCCAGTGTTGCAGCATTTTCAATCCTGGAAAAATGCCATTGCTACCTACTCTCCATTTGGGTAAAAGCTATCAGTCAGTGAAACTCTGGCAAGTCAAAGATAATAGCGACCCCATCGACTATGCTGTATTGAAACGAAAACAATTGAATGTGATAAGCTACCGGGTCGGTGCCGACAAAATCAGACTAGATGAGTCTCATTCTAATGAAACTAACTTCATTGGTACTGCGTTCTGACAGCAGAAAGGCTGCCGCAAGCGAGTTCGGCTAAGGACGGGTCTATCAATTTCAAGTTGCCAAGTTCGAGCCTTCTTCGAGTCTACAAAATTCTATTGATAGCACGGTGTTTAAGAACATGTTTCAAATTGAAAGTTATCTGCAAACAATGCTAGACTTCAATGTACATACTTTCTTCTTATCTCGATTTATAAACGTCAACCTTTTTTGATTATGGCCATATTGTTGAGTTAGCATATCTACCCGGTTTGTAGATAAGCTAAGAGGACTCGACAGGAAAAACTAAAATTTAATATTTACATAATAGAAAACAAAATACTCGTGCTTTGAAATTGTCAATTAGGCCACCTATCATGGACTTGGCTTTTATATAATATTTCTAACGCATGCGTTTTCAATCTTTGTTGACCGAATTTTGCAGCAGATAATGACAAGATATATAGCTTAATTTTTCATAAAAATGTACTGTAGATCTACGCATTTTTGTTAAAGATCTAGGATAATAATTTAAGTTCGTGCGTTCGTTTTTTCACATAACAGTTTCTTGAACGTGACTTTTATGTTCTTTGTTTTTATAGGTTCGAAACACCTCTTATATATCGCAACATTTTTTGATCAATCTACAACTCTAGGACCAGATTCGCGGCGTACTATAGAATGCAAGTACTCGAAAGGTAGTTAGGATGTAATAATTTGATTTAATTTTCTTCCTTCTAATTACCACCGCACCTCCCACATGATTCCTGTGCCTTAGTAATTCAAAAGACAGCAAACGATTGTCAGGCTACCGTAAAAGGTAGTTATATTCTTATTATTATACGACGCTTTTTTTGTGTTGTATTATATCAACATTATTGGAATTATAACTAGCAACTTGATATAACTAATAATTACTGAATGTTTTGGCAATTAAGTCAAAGAATATTCAAAGAAACGAACTATTTTAAAAATCTCACTATTAACTTCAAGTGAAGGTAATTTTATAAAGTAAATATGATAGCTTGCGAAAGTAGACGGCACAGACAGAAGAAAGTCTGGCCCCTGAAATAAAACTGTACAAAGTGAATTATAAAATTTCAGTTAAACGCACTTTTTGGAAAAAACGTGACGTTTCCTTCGACAACGATTGGGGACTATAAGTAAAGTGCCATATATTTTCGTGACGAACCTATTGGTTGAATCAAAATATTTAAAATAGCTGTTATAAATTACTTAGTATTGACGTTAAGTTAGATTTTTTTGCAAAAATCGGGTTCGCAGTCTGTCATATTCGATGAAACTTAACACTTTGAGTCAGAAATTCTAATGCACATTTCGTAATCGAATGGTTGGCGAGTTACTTCGGGTCGTTTTGCACCGTTTGTATATATACTTATATATACATACGAAAAATGAAGCTTGTGACCGGCATACGAATAGGCGTACGGAAAATTAAGAAGCGAGGACGATTGCCTGTTAATCTTCTTCAATGACATTGCAAGATGGGTAAGCTCAGATATTCCTTTTAACGTGGTATAATCGGACTTAGTAAACACATTTGAAACAACGTTTTGCGACATGAGCATGTCGTGGGGAGTTATATCAGTTCAAGGATATAATGCGAAAATACTTCGGTAGACATCTCATTTTGCAAAAATCAAATGTTTTGCCTGAAGGCCAATCGCCCTTCTCGTAATTAGATGTCGCGTTAGGCGGATGTCCGTAGAAAATAATATTCGGTAGCTCCTTACTTACGTTGTACATAGTTAGCCTAAACATACTCTGCCCAGTCCAATTGAATTCGTAATGTACGCGAACGATATAGCACCCTGATCCGAATGCGCAGGTCTCAGAAATACTGCAGAATATTCTAAATTTATGTCCCTAAAGAGCCCACATTTAGTGTCAGTAGATTTTGAAGTGAGTACCTCCTCTCGTAAATCGGACCACATGTGTTTTCAAATGAAAATCGTACTCAGGCACTAAAAGACGGACGAACAATGGTCAAGATAGAATGGTCACGCTTTATTTTGAGATTGCTTATTATTTATACCAAGGTAATTTATATACAGGAAAAAATGTTCTACAGTAGAAAGCCACTCTGGTCTCTCACTTTAGTTGAACTAATTGAGTAGTAGAAAGACTGTGCCCTTATGATTAATATCTAAGTTAGCTGTTACGTTACTGCGAAGGAGTCGCCACATATACAAACACTTTAGACAATGTAGTTTAGTTGTAAATTCACCTATGATATTCGATGCCCACTATATATATATATATATATATATATATATATATATATATA
>MNPL01023814.1:33376-54926 GCA_002081605.1 Tropilaelaps mercedesae
CCAGGAGGCACTGCTACGACACCCAGGTCGGCGGAGGCGGTGGACGCCCCGACCGGCGGCGGCGTCCGTCTCGCCCGTAGTGGTCCGGGCGGCCGGGCTGTCCCGGATTACAGCGGCCGCCGGGGCATATCGCACATTTCTCGCACGGCGAACTGGGACGTTGGGGGCACGACGGAGGGGGACACGTTCCCCACGGTGAACCGGACACCCCCCGAGTGATTCCGGGACAGGCAATTGCAGGCAATCCAGCACCAACTTGCACTGACTCGCGAACGCCGTACACTCACACACGCACAGGCTCAGACAGCCGACGCGGCTGCCCACAGGCAGCAGCAGCGGCGGCGGCGCACGGGGGCGCTCAACGAGGACGAGAGATCGCCACGAACAGATCGGCCGCCCACCACGGCCGTGGTAGAAATCCGGGCGTTTTGGCGTTGCACGACGCGATGTGGCCGCCGGATGTGCGGTGGGTACCTCAGAGCGTCACCGCGCCACAGGCTACTACCGCGGGGTCGTCGTAGGGAGCTCGTCGGCCGCCCCCCTCCCCCCTAGGACTCTAGCGGGCCGGGTTTGTCCACCGATTTTGGGTCTCACCTCTCACTGGCCGGTGGCGGGGCTCACCGCCCCGAAATCCGCACGAATTCGGCCGAATTTCGCACAACTCGGCAGCGTACGCTCGATCGTGTATGTATACACTCACAAACATTGCTCCCTATACACACACAAAACAATAGCCGTTCAATGGCGCTGCAGCCAGGCCGCCATCTTGAACTGCGAGCAGCGCTCGGCGTCGCCAGCTCACAAGTAGCTCCTTCGTAACGCGAGTCGGGCAGGGCAGCGCCACCATGCGGTGAGCACCGGTGAGCATACCGCCAAGTTTAAAGCGGAGAACGGGGGGAGCATAGCGGAGCGGAGTGGATGAGCCTTAAACTTCGCTTGCTTTGCCTTGGATATTATGGGTGTGCATGTGTGTGTGTGTGGGGGGAGGGGGCGAGTGTGTCTGATCGAGGTGTCCGAATGCGTGCGTGTGTGTGTGTGTGTGTGTATCTGTTTGGGTAGGCGCTTGTGTGTCGCTGTGTATGTTTGTATGGGTATGTGTGTGTATGTGTGTCTGTTGCAGCGCAAGCGCCACCGCCACAAACGGAGAGCGCTGGCTAATCTAAACGCGACACACAAACGGCGCATCCATACACACAAAGACACACACACACACACACACACACACCGTTTGGCGACAAAGAAAAGTGCAATGAACGCACCCTAAAATCGCCCCATAGACATGTCTATAGACAGGGTATATTTGCATAATTACGTACGGTATATTTATCGATTGCGTATACACGATTCATTGTTGCGTGCGTATGCCGTGCATTACAGAACGAACGGTAAGACGGTGGGAAACGAGGAAAGTAGGGAAAAAACTGAAGGAAAAGACGACGGAAAAGGAAGAAGTGTTACTGAGCGAGGAAAAGATAGAGGGCGCCTCCGACACCTTCTCTCTTCATCCCGCGCGCGCTCTCTCTCTCTCTCTCTGGTTCGCTTCTCGTCTATGGTCTCTTCTCGATACGGCGGAGTCTAGTTGAGTCGTCCGAAGCGCTCGAGTGTTGGTGTCTTCTCTGACGGCTGCAGCCACTCATTCACTCACTCACCCGCCCGATTTCGGACTGATCGGACCACCGCCAAGCGAACGACCCGATCCGGACCGTTTCTCGAATCGTCTCACGCAACGTGTTCCCTCCTGCTCCCCATCCCCCTGCCGTATCAGACTGATCAGAGTTGTAACAGTTATACGGTAGCAATTGCCGTGGCGTTAGCCGAACGGAAATATCCGACTCGCATAGCACTGGAAGTTGACTAAACGGGGTAAATAACGCGAACGAAAGAAGCTTGTCGCCGACAGAGTTTAACCGGATACGAAGCGAAAGAAGGTGGCAGCGCCGCCAAGAGCCTGCGTATTCCGCCATCGGCCACTGGAAGGCAAATATGAAGGAGCCGCTTAGTGGAGTCTCTCACACGCCGGAGGAGGACAGGGGGAAGGGGCGCAGTTGGCCTAGTAGCTATTGTACATGTTGTAGGGGGCTGGATGAGTCTCAACTCTCAGAGGAAGGCCCTTCGAAGGCGGCGTGGCTGCGGCGAAGTGGGCGGCAGTGGCGGAAGTCACCAAGCCGAGTTGCAGTACCAGCCGCGCACACAGGCGCAATCAACTGTCGCCTAGATTTTTCGCCATTGAGCGATGGCCAACCGCTTTTGAGACACTTCTAGTCGACGCCGTTTGTCGGGTGCCGGCCAGCCTAACAGATGTCGACCGATGTGGCGAGGTGAGAGCGGCTTGAAGCACAGCGCGTTGTGCTCGCATGGGCGCTGTGAAGTAGCTGCCGCTAGCGAGTGTTATACCGTCAAGCCTGATCAAATTAGGCGTGCGCAACGATGTTCCCATGGGCTGTAGCGATCGATGAATTATTTGCCTTTTCTATCAAATCACACAGGTAACAAGTCATGTTTCAAGCTCATCCTGGCGCCCATTTGTCATTGAAAATACCGAACAATTAGATTCACTTTAAAGGTCACTCTTGAAGTGTTATCTTAAAATACTCACAGAAATAACTCTGCGGGCAAGAGCTGAAAATAACCTCAATGCAATGACGTCATGATCCTTCCCCTAGTTCGATGTGCGTCCATCACTGGGCAATAAAATAAAAGCTACCCAAAAATTATATAATTCATGTTTTTTGTCCGTATTACTGAGACCAGGCTAGATTTTGTCGGAGTTTCGCTGCTTTTTAATCAACTGGAAAATTCTATGCACGGGCAGGTACCTTAGGGTTGCCATTTATATCCGGCTCACTAAATCAAAGATATCAGCATTTTGAAAAGGATCCAACTAAAATTCATCGAGGTTTCTTGGTTTCTTGCAGTGATTGGGAAATTATGCATTTGAACCATTCTATTAATAATCGGGTCTGTGGCTATCGTAGACCTACAAGGCATGCCATTAACTACGACATCCAGATTTGAATGAGCCGCTCATGAAGAAGTAACTGGGCATTTTAATTATACACTAAACATAAATAACGTCCATTACACGGGCACTAGGCGTAATAATCCATATTTTAGATTATAACTAAATGTAAAAAGAATATCTCGAAAATTCCCACGAGATTCTTAATATAATAAGGTGTTTTCCGGGGTTTGTTTCGGATTGGTCTTAAATATTCTCAGGCACCTATCTAACTACTACCGCACTGGATATTCAAATGCGAGTGTATGCAAAATATTGATCAAGAGACTTATGAGCAGCCATAAAACGAATTCAATGAAATAAGCTAAAACTTTGAATTGGATTTAAGTGCAGCTGTTTCAGTAATGGAACACATTGGCATGTACACCTATTCTGAGGAAATTAAAAAACATTAATTTTAGAGATAACATTTTCTTATGCTATCAATAACCATTAGCGCGTTTTTTGCTTTTGCGATCCTTTGGTTACAGTCTGTGCAAACTGCATAAAGACACAACAACATTAATAAACCAGCGCACGCGAAATGAACCTCACTGTCAGGCCAGCCAATATTCGTCCGTTATGACCTTTTCTAATGACCTTTTCAGTGCCGACGCAACATTAACTGAGAATGTATTTATTGATTGTATCACGTCGTAATTAGCCATATCTGAGATATCTGTTAGAGTAGTGTACTCTCGCTCATCTTTTTAGTGAAAATGAACTTGGGTCTTCTTTCCAAAAATCGCATTGCAGCTTTCGCATATCACCTACTGGTTGAGGCGTAATGCATGGATGATTGCGTTTGTGCATTATAAACTTTAGGTTGAAAAATGCTTTATTTACTTACCAAAAAAAACATATTCCGTTGTTTATTGTTCTAGGCCCTTCTTAAACTGAATGTTAGTTGTAAATTCAGCTGAAAAACAGTCCTGTGGTCAACCTAGTATTCTATGCATTCGCGAATTAAATTAAATGAATTTTTATTATCGAACTATACGAAACCACTATTCATTCTCGTCCACGGAAAGGTTTGCGGAAACTAACAAAGCCAAGTGATGCTGAGCACAAACGGCCAAACAGGCGGGAATCTGTTTAAGCTTGCGTCTCGCTCTGTTTACTTTTTTCTTCTTGTTTGATGTTAGTGCGTTATTTCGCTTGAATATAATACAGACCGGTTTTACTTTTTACCAGAAACATATTTGAACTCTTCGATATTATTCACCCTGGTTGTTATCCGTGGACGTACGCATTGAGCACCACCACGGAGCTCATCGACAAGCAAGATGCAAGTACGTGGTAGCTTTGCGCGTTCAAGTGCTAACGCCTGTGGCCTTCAATAATTAATATTGAATTAGGATTAGGAGCGCTTGGCCAGTGTTTATAGGGCCATCGGCCATATAAAAACCGATGATATAGTATGAACAATTTAGTAGCAAAGCCTGACCAGGTGAAAAGACCGGTAAAAATAAAAGACACATAAGTTTCAAGGAATATTATTTTGAAGTGCCCACATAGATGCTGTATATATGTACATAAAATTGTGATACTTGCACTGGGAGGCGCAAATTAGGTTTGCTTTTGACGTATAAGTCAACTTACGGCCGAACATTTGGATGAGATAATACCAGCTTTATAAGCTCACAATAATTTTGATTTAGTACACTGCACCTAACTTCTACTACAAATGTGCTTAAATTGATTACCATTGCCATTTATATTGTCCTGTAATTTATTTGCTACAGTTAAACACATCCTTTGATACAGCTGTTTTTTATTTTCATCAATTTCGTCACAGGCTTCTTTAATGTACCCAAGTATATTGTCCAATTAATGTGGTTTTCACGTAAAGAGCTTACCCTTTGTAACACCTTACAAGAAGAAGTCAATCGAGGTGAGTTTGTCATATATATATATATATATATATATATATAAGTTTGGAATAAAGTGTATTCAAGTGTTATTGTCGGCCCTTATCAGGATGAAACACATTCACAAAGCCGCATTTAATAAACAAAAGGAGCATTTATTAAGTGTACATACAAGACATGAGCCTATTACAGAAAATGCTTGCATCACTTTCCGATTATCGTTGAAAAACTGTACAGTGGGTTCGCCATACTTCAGAGTGGCTCTTTTTACGCAAACGGTTCTGATTAAAGTAATAACTATGATCTATTATCACACCGGGGACAACATTGGCGCATGATCTGTGACTTAAGTGTCGTGACTCTCAGCTTATTGAAAAATGGGTAATACAACCGAACTCTGAGTATTTGTCTGATATTTGCATAGGTTTCCTTTAATACTAATACCTCTTTCCTCGTCATTCCTTAAAGCGGTTTGCGGACAGTGAATTGACTACAGGCAAACAAAGCAGCTGTAACCTGGAGCTTACCACACATGGGATCGACAGAAATGTACAGGCAATCTACTATCTGGAAGAAAACCAAATAAAAGCCTTGAAATGCATAGCTCAGCCTGATTATTCTACCGACTGATCCAGGTGCCGCGAAATACTCAGAGTTTCCAGCAAGCGAGGCGACTCGCGGGCTGTGTTCCCCAAACGGAAGATCCCAGACGTCCCAGAAAACAAACTCAATGTGAGTTAGAGTAGTGTAAAAACGATTGTGACGGAGCATCTAGGCAATGAGCCTTGTTGAAGAAAAGACAGCCGTTGACAGCTAACCAGATGAACAAACGCTATGATTTATACAACGAGCTCTGAAGATGCATCGGGAAAATCTGGCACCTTGCTGACTCTATTTATTGTATTGATGAAATCTTCCAAATGAGGGGAGACAGCAGAGAAATCGCCTCCGAAAGCGTGCAATTACTGTGAAGTCCTTCATGTCTACCAGGATGGGTAAAAAGATGCTATGTAACCTCCTGAGCTCCTCGAAATGCCGCATAACGTCAATGCACGTTTTTCACTCTCGAACGGCAGGAATGGAAGGAAGTCTTAATTAAGGCTGAGTCAACATCTCCTGTAGTGGCCATTTCGAACAATAGATGGCAGCAAACGTTCCACAGAGGCTGTGCTAAAAATCCTATCATCGAACTCTCAATATGAAAAATTCGATTCCTTGACGGCACGCCAATTTAGTCGGGGTCGAGGATTCGTACATTCGCCATGTGTGAACGCCGATTTGACTACCAGCGGAAGACAACCGGATGTGCTGGCTAAATAAACTTGATAGAGCGGCTTCACCTCTGAGCAAGCGTTCAGTTGAGGTCTCTAGCTAGCTTTTGGCAGAACAAGAATATCTGTGAAGCTTTGAAGACATATGAGCAACATATGAGCAATCCTGTACATTGGGAAAAACTACGTAGAGTCATATATCTGAAATCCTAAAACATCTTGATAGATACGTTTGCCTAGAAGACCCAGAAGAGAAATTCTAGCTATATGTGAAACAGACCATTCGTCAGTCTACACAAGGGCTTTGGGTGCGATTCTTAATGGGGACAGGGTAATGTATTCGCAGACACGCTTCAAACGCAACAGACACGTTAAGATATGCCGCGTTTAGATTAAGCAGAAGCTGACAGCGGACGCCACGATATCCGCTATATGCACATATCTCAAGACAACAAACATGTCTGTTTGAATAAACACTGGTATCCACGTTATCACGGCCGTGTCACAGCGAATAGCTGTTTTGTGGCTAGAATAAACTGAATACATCAACATAACACTAAAAAGCAACACCAGTGCAAGCGTCCGTAACCGACCATATATGCATACGTGAGTCGGCTGAAAGTGTCACTTCGACAAGAAATAATAATTCACCGTCAAAGTTATGTTATGCAATAAAAAAGGCACTGTCAAAGAAAGCTATATGTTTCGTAAACAACCAATCTGAGCAAATGTGTAGAGCCGCGAAGTATTTCTATAATGCGAAAAGTAACAGGCTCAACAAGACCGTACTCTAAATATGACCGCTTGGACATTACCGGTTTAAAATAGTCTCACAGTTTCGAGTCCAAAATCGTTCGAAAATATGCTGCGCAATGGAGTACTTGCCACCGCCGTTCGCTAGCGCGTGCCAAGGCGCAAGCGGTGTTGTGCAACTGGCGTATTATTAGTTGTCTTTTCTATGCTTAGCTATCGCTTCGAGGAGAGATATGTTTGCATCGGCCTCCCTTGCAATGAATAGCCGTCCAAGTCATGCTGCATTCATAGGAATCCACAGACAGTGCACAGGGCTTGAACACGGGAGACTGCGTAAACACGCAGTGATCGTACTACGAAAATCGCTGCGATCCATATTCATACGCAGAGACTGGAGCATGCGCGAGAAGACATCCTTGGCTGTGGATTGCAGACTTATTCGAGCTTGTGCGCACGTGTGAACCTACGAGAGAGGTTTGGAAGACGTTCGGTGACGATGTTATCCTTGAATGAACCAGCATTGCATCTACGATGAAGGAAGATTTTTAACAATGCTCTAATTTTTGAAAGTGACCTTTTCCGTGGTGACGGACAGACTTTTACAATCAGCATTACTTTGATTGGATCGAATAAATGCACCCTAGAGAGGATTCATATTGGAAGTCCTCGGGACCTCACCGAGGCGATGGTCAGTGCAACTCTGATGAGTAATTCTGGTGCACAATTACGCTATCATATCTACTCACTCATATCATCGGGTCGTCGGTAACCATCGTAAACACAACGTAGGACGATAATTTGCACTGGCACGGTCACGATGCGTGCGTACACAATATGGTATATACAAGAACGCGTATTTAATTACATTTGCAGTGAAAAATAGTAAAAAATCCATGCGTTATGTCAAAAAAACGCTCAGGAATCAAAGAAGATTTAAGAAGAAGGTTTATACGATCGGTCATTGGGTAGCCTGATAGACCTCGTACCTTTTTTCACACAGGAAACTTGCATGGCCATTTCAGACTCGTGGAAATACTGAGTTGCGTATGACCTCTAGTGGAACGCGGTTTGTCTGTGCGGTTTAGTAATGTTCATTCTTTGTCTATCATAGTTGCATGAATATAGCAGCAGCTTTCAAACGTTATCGTTGAAAATCGAGTTCCAGCCAAAAGCGTGATGTTCGGTACCTTTATTTTTCCATTTTATTAAGAGTAACCAATACCCTTAATATTTATCTACAGAATAGGTTCGTACATACCAAGAGTGATACAAGTGTTAGAAGCTCGCTTGCAGTCAAACTTTGTGCATAGTACTAATCAAACGTATATCGCTTAAGGTATTTCATTTTGCACTAGCGGAGAGAAAAAACTCAGCACAGTTTGGCCTGCCGGGCCAACACACTCGCTACGCATACGGAAATAGCTGAGTCCGCGAGATATCTACTGTGCCAGACTAGCGTGCCAGCAGAGGAGTGAATTCTATACAAAAATGGTCACCGGTCGTCCCTAACAGACAGCGCCATCCGCGACGTCTCTGAGAAATCTCTTTTTCTCCACCTGACAGAGGCTAAAACGCTCTCTAAACGACTGTTCCAAGTGCGACCTTGTTGTTCAGCAGTGTCTTCTAACTCCCTCGCAGACACGGGCATTGTCACGCCGTCTGCGCGAGCAAGCCGACGCGTGAACGCATCGTCCCTCACTCGACCGAGTTTTCGTTGTTTGGCAGCTGTTCTGTCGTTCACTGTTATTGTATTTTCATGCTGTCGAGCGAGCGCGCGGTTCCGTGGCCTGCGCGTCGATTTTTGAGTCAGTCTCGGATGTCATAGTTCCGAAATACAAATCGGTAACCACACATATACATACACCCACACACGCACATACATAGATACACACACATAACACACACAAGCACACCTACACATATACACACAGAAACACAGGGAGCCAGTTGAGTGGCGGTTGCAGCATTAGAGATATTCACGTGTAGTGACTCTTTTACGACGAGTGTTTAGGTTATGTTGTCAATCGTGCGCTGTCAACCATAGCCACAATAGCCATCTCAAATTTAAAGATGTACACGATTGTTATGTCCAATAACTGGGGAGCTGTTGCTGTTGTTACCTGGTCGGAACTCGTTGTGAGAAATCTATTTTCGCAAATTTCGCACAATCACTTTCTGGCTACGGCGAGATGTTTATCAAAACACCGACACTGCGATATCTGTGCAAGCTCGTGCGTTACTCGTGGAGAAGCGTGGCAATCATACGATGATTACCGCTACGTCGTTTAGTTTCATTATCTGGACGAAGCTGGAGGAGGAAAAGAGATGTTTTCTTTATCCAGCTGCCTATTTTCTCTCCCCTGATGTATGTACGGCACCATGCAAGTACTGAAAATCGTTAACAATGAGCTATCAGAGTAAAATATGGGCGTCACGCAAATTTCGCAGGTTTCATTGAGTTGCCTTGTCGTGCAAAACATGAGCTAGTAACGTAGAATTGCACTGGGTTCGTCCTCCAGGAATAAAAGCGACGTATCCCTTTGATGAAACTGCAATAACATAGACATGACCACTTGGGCAAGATATATATACTATTGTGGAACTGAACGCTGCATGACGCTTAAAGCATGGCGAGAAGCGAATAGACCTGGTTGTTCATGAACCAGAACTGTCAAGCAGGTCTTGCTTCCAATAACGACCCTTCAGCAAAATTTCTGATTATCGGTAAGAAAACAATTCCATCAAGTTTTCGGTGCGCTTGTTGAAAGTCGATGAAAAGCAACGGTGCGCGGAGTGTCGTAACGCCGTCATAGTTGATAATAGTGTTCGGTCTTTTACTATGCCGGGGTGTATTTGTGGAATCATGTTATCGTTACGTTATCGTGTAGGATTTCCAGTGGTAGAGAATGCTGCCTATTATGAAGTGTTCGACCGTATATCGCACGTGTGGAGTACATTTTACATGTGCGACACTCTGTGGTGTAGTGGCAGACGTGCATATCGAAACACGCCACGGTATGAATTAAAGAGCGTTTGATTTTGCCATCGTAAAACTTCGGTACGTCACTGATTAAAACATTGTTCAAAGAAATTACACAAAAACGTTTAAAATAAAATGGCAGTACAATCGTTGGCTAAACCGACAGTAGATGCCAAAGGACTAAATTATTTTTTAACAACAAAATTAATGATACGAAAGACAGATTCAATTTTTTCAATTCCAGAAGGATGAATAATTAGCGATTTTATCTAAGAGTTAATATTACGTTGACAGACTGAGGCATCGCACGACATATTCAAAATAAGTCGAAAATTAATGGTTGTGAATACAGCGAGGATACACGCTCGAGTTACAACGTGCGTGGCTAGATTCTGATTCTAAATAGTAAGCAGATCACACCTAATCAAGTTACTTCCGCTCTACGAAAACATCAAATAGAATCTCGTATTACCCTCAAGGTCGCCTTCCCGATGCCTTTCCGGAAAGTCATATATGTTAGCACGTGTACACATACACACACACACACACACACACACGCTACAGCTATGACCGGTGAGTAACGCAATGTGCGCCAAAGTCTTCTTGCGGAAATAAGCAGCATTCAGTCCATATTTATACACAGCGCTCACCTCGACTAAATCACTAAGCACCAAACATTGACGTAGGCTTTATTCACCTCTCATCTCAGAAAACGTCCCTATTGCAATAGCGACTGTCCCGCCGACGAAACTCCACTCACACACAACAAACGGGCGAACAACAGCAAAACTACGAGTACAACCATGTTCGAAACATCATCGCGAACGAAAACCTGCCACCGTGAGACTTCAAAGCTGCGAATTCAAGCATCAACTTTCACGACAAGTTATCAACTACACCCGAATGCCGCTGCGTATTCACAGCTGTTGTCATTCGCTCCGATGGCCGACGAGAAACCCCAGCACGTGCACGTGTACGCGTCATCATTACGCGGCTGCATTCAATGCACGCATTTATACGGAGGCGTGCAATGTACCCCGGCTGGACGAGCATATCTGCACCAGTTTCCTCGTCTTGCCATCGCCCCGTGCAGCGGCACAGCATGCACGCACACCACCAGCGTCCAGAGGAACCGTTTTTTGCTTACAATGAGGGCGTTTTTGTTCGTAGGAATAAACGACAATATCGTTATAGACTAACGCCACTCTGAGTGAGGCTTTCACACGCCTCGGCCCACCCCAGAGATAGCGAGCCACCCTTCGAGAAATCCAGCGTGACCGCCAGTCGGAGTGCTGGGTTTGCGTGGCTCGTTGCCGGTCTTCACCGGAATTCCCGTAACGTTTGGCCGGCATCAATGCCAAAATGGCCTACCGGCCCTCTTTAGGAGGGAGATGCCGGCGATCCTGACTCGTTTAAATCGAGTTTTCTTCAGACCTTTTACCCGTCTGACAGAAAGACAGTGGCGAAGATCAGGCCCGTCGACCGAGTGCTCGAATAAACCGTAACCTTTTGCTGCAACTTTGTGCCAGTAAAAATCGAATATGGCGTTGTCCTGTTATCTGAGGAAATACATACGCAATTCTGCTGTGATTATCAAGTTTCATGTGACGACATGGCACTAAGGAAACGTTGGTGATTGACTAAGATCGAGTTGTAGCCTGCAGCCCTCGTCAACGTTGTTGTAGTTGCCCGTCTAGGGTTGACTTCCGCGCGGTGAGTTGTGATAACGAGATGCCCCCCTTCTGTCCATTACTGAAGGACGCAAAGAGCGGAACGACGAAGCCATCCCCAACGCCTAGCAAACCTAAATAATTAACATAGTTCGCTTGACCACTTAAGCTCAGCTAACGGTTGAATGACGTGAGAATTTCATGCGTCCGGCCGCTTCCCTGAAATCGGTGGAGGAATCCGGTCGTGTCTCAGAGTAGAGGAGAGCTGAAGTCTTGCCAAGCGCTGACTTGTGGCAATATACACCGCAACAACTGTGCAATAGAGACGAATTTAATCTGAACGGTCATAAACGTATCTCAGTTGGACCAAATTGTGGGCAGTTTTAACGTTGAGAACCCTTTTACGTTGCACTTTGCCTTTTAAGGGCACCGTTTAGACCTTCTCGAACTTCTCTAGTTAAATGGTTTGCTTCTCGACAGTTTGATTTGCCAAGGCAAACTATATTCAACGAGCGCTGCTTTTAGGCTTCGTTCCGCGTCATGACGTTAAGACAGCTGTCTGGACATTTCGGTCCTACCAGAGCATCGGCTAATCAGCGCTCCGGTGCGCGTCCGTTATTCTGCACTTATCGAGGTTTGTTTTTCCCGCAGTTCCATACGGCGTCGGGGCGATGCCATATAACTGCACCAGATTCATCGGTTCTTTTAAAACGATTGGATTGGCTTCTGCTCCTTGACCTCTCCCGACGCCCTACGGAAGCGCTAGCTGCCGCCTATAAATCTCCTTCAACTAGGAAAGCTTTGGAAGCCGTTGAATTGGCCCTCGAGCGCATACAACCCCGCCATCTGAGGGTTAAGTCTATGCAAGTAGAAACAATGCATTATTAAACAGTATCCGGTTGGCGAGTGGTACTTCTGTTTCGAGCCTGTTCGGCGAACAACAGTCGTAGCACAGTTTGGTCTGAAAGGCACGGTTGGACAGCGTGAAATTGGACGAACTTGCTGTCCCAAAATGGGTGCTGGTCTGAAGCGGTTACGAGCCTGAGACGGGGAAAGTCCCTGAAGATTTGAATATGCAATAGTCGATGACTACGTATTCGCGGTGAATGACGATGCACAAAAAGTGTGCTAACCCCTCTGTTGTGAACAGTGTGCCTTCACAGACTTGCACTTTAGATAGCACACGTCTAGTTTGTTATATACACCAATGCTGCTTCGCGTCACGTAAGACCCATCAGGAGGTGACAGTCAGTCTGCTTGAGACCTCTAACACACATACAGACACACGTTCCCTTTCCGAAAATGGCTAACAACTGCACAAGACACAATTTCAGCCAAAAACGCTTTATGGTAGTCGCGCGTAAGCTCCCGTTCCGACATATGCACGCCATGTTAATAAAAACAAGTGGAAATATACCTGTGAATAGGCCGACTTGGATTAGAGAGTCCTAGATCCCTTGGAGTCCTTGGATTCTAGATTGGATTCCTAAATTGAGAACAGGAGTGAGAGAATGAGGTTTGTGATGTCTGACATAGGTGCTGGAAAACGCCTGCTTCGTAGGCACGTGATCACGGTCAAGTGCTTTCGTGCTTTCTAGAGGTACACGATTTTTAGAAAATAAATAAATTCTGCTTACAGACGCGGTCCTGAGGATGTGAATGGGTCAACTGGACAACGTAAGATTTTTTAAGACGCTAGTGCCAGTCGAGCACTAGCTAATGGCCATTTCAAAACTGTAGAAATAAGGAGAAATCTTAGCCATAAGTGATGTTGTGAATGTTTGAGGCGCATAGTACATCTTGCGACTGGGGTTTGTTTACTTCGACTTCTAGTGAATAGCTGAAATAACGTCAATTCGTTTGGGATTTAATTGGTGTCGATGACGATTATGGTTAATATCGATTTCAGTCAATAAACTAACTATGTTTTTCTATTAGGTGTAAAAAAGCAAAGCACGTGTATATATTTCGCATGGATTTTAGAACAATAATCACAGAAATGAGTGGGTATGTGAAAGGTGTCATTAGTAATCAGGCATTCAGTATAAAAGCAATTTTTCTAACGGTGCTTCATTTATTACTGGTTTCCACGCTAATGATGACTGGTTTGAAACATTTCTTTCTTTCGAGGTACTTCTTTCGAGGAGCTTCTTCAATGGAGACGTAAATGAACAAAAGTTTCGCATGTGAGCTAATGGAGAAATTTTCGTGCCATTAACCAGACTTTTGCCCATAACCGATATAACGTTTGTTCGTTAACCAAACGAGGATTTTTAGCCTCAATGCGAAATTTTGTTTATCATTTCTTCCATTCAAATTAAGCCAGGCAAAGTATCATTACGTCAATCTCCCAGTAGAAGAAAAGATAAATTTTTTTTATCTATTAAACACTCTTGTAAGCGTTTATAGGTTATTAAAAATAGTTAAAACTTCCGGCCAGAGCTTTGAAACTTCACGATCTTTATAGGCGTTCACTTCTTTGGTGTCTTCGACGTGATTGACCAGAACACGCATAGCTCGCCAAAAGTAAATCTTGTCTTTGCTCTCCAAGCGTATTAATCATATACAAACTTATGAATCGGGTATCCGCCACTTCGTATAATCCATGTCGTCTAATCTGGTGGGAACAAAACGACAGGGCTTTACCTCATAAAATAAACGTATGGGAGACGCAGGAAGAGTTCGATATACGATCGGTGCCAAACGGTTGGCCTGATTTCCATTGTCCTAACGCGCTAGGCCGATGAAGAATAATGAACCCTCCAACCAACTGTAGCTCCTGCGTTATCCAATCCCAACTCTAATAAAAGAGGGGGCTGGAGATGGGAAAAAAATAAATAGTAAATGACATGTTTGGAACCTGAGGTTAAAGATGTGCTTCATCAATCTTCCACGTGAGTGTCACCGCAAACACGATAGCAATCAACAGGTGAGCGCCATTCAACTGACCGTCAACAATTATAATCAATTTTACTGTAATATATATAAATTGCATTCGAATTAAGACATTTTAAAAACAACCCCGATGCCATTCCAATACATATTAATCCAATACATTCCAATACACCTTCTTACGAATGCGTCACACACCAAACGTAGAATCGGAGCCCTACAAACTAATGAGTGACGATGTGGCACGCAACCTTTTCTGAAGAGTTAACCTGCGATAAAGACGCCAGGCCGGCTCCCTACTACGCGGACTTCAGGTTGAAGCGCGTGGCGCTGCACAGCTAAAGCACACGTACACATACGCTCGAACAGCGGCAGATACGCGTCTGCTCCTTACACACAAGACCGCAGATCCTGCTCCAATCGGCTTGGCCATTAGTATTGTCATTAGGATTATCAGCAGCTTGATAATCACCGCGTACTCATTGACTCATCCGTCTTCGTCACCCAGATGATGATATCGATGACAGCGGCGAGGGCGGCCACCGCCATCGGAACATTGCCGCCCTCGGTCGCGTGCATCTACGGTCGACACAGGCAGGGGCATGCGGCGATTCAGCCGTGCACAGGTTACAGGCACATGTGACGGAAAAACGGTCCGACGTATGGACTTGTTAGCGTCATAATATCACATTACGCGCCGGTGCTTGCGTAGAGTGTGCCTGGCGGACCGATATTGAGTGCCGGTAAACTTTTTCTCTTGCTAAGGGTAACCTTCCACTCTGGTGTACGACTTTTTTGGACTTTAAAGTAGCGTCGACAGAATACATTTGTAAATGTTTACTTACTTAGGGTTTGCTACGTGCTTAATTGCCGCCGAGCCTAGGATAGAACAGCGTAGCTGGGAAGGGGCCTAAGTCGGTTGAGCAGTATTCTCATCACGTTCTCAAAAGACTAAGGCCTTCCGTTTCCCTAAACTGGGAAACATGGAACTTGAAATACTTGGAATTATGAGTTGCGCTATATATATATATACGTATGTATATATATATATATCGTATTTATAACAGCTCATCAGAAATATCAAAGCACACTCACGTAAAGCCAAAGTACACTACGCATACTCGCCATACATTCAGTCACTACCGAACCGTATTCAAGCTGTCTGATCGCTTTTGTACCGACTCCCAACTGGGTGACGACGTACGTGAAGGCTATAGAAGCCTGTCGAATCATCACGTTGACTCTCAACTGGATGCAAGAGCGATAAAGAAACGAAAAAAACAAGTGTTTGCCCCTGCAGCGAACAACTTCTATATAGACGGGCTGGTCAGCTGTGGCACCCTATAAAAGCAGGCTCTGTGATCAGCTCGCCGCGCCAACTCTTCTGGCGGACTGCAGGTCTGAAGCGCGGCGCTGTAGAGGACGAAGATCCGGAATCGCAAAGCAAGAATAACGAGTTTGTTCCGACGTACATCGAAAGCTCGACACCAGGTTTTGAGACTCATGACCCCCTGGGGGGATATGCTGACCGGGGCTACAGCGGCGAGGTTCTTCTTCTTCTCTCTCGCGCACCGCTCTTCGTTTGCTCTTGTCCAGTTGAAAATAGATTATATGGAGGAGAGAGACACTAATCTGACACCGTCGTTGACTGCCGTTTGCGAGAACCCTCGAAGATATTGGAGAAGACAGCTTCGGCGTTGTCCGGGCTCTCTGCGAAGACAACAAGTACAGCCGTTGAACTGAATTTCAGTATCTTTACAGCAGCAACGGTCAGGTGAATTGTTATAGAACATGCGGAAAAGGGAACGACTAAATTATTTTCGGACTGAGTAGCGCTCTTTCTGATGTCCGATCGAAACTTCATCTCCATATGAGCAGTGCTGGGCGACGGGAAAGGAAATTCGTGCACAAACGCTTCACACTGGGGGGCAGGGTAGGAGTCCGGTGAACATTCTTCGAGTTCTTCGCGCCTCGTACGGAAATCGTTTGATAGCAATTTTGAAGCACCGGGCACATACGAAGGGTCCAAGTTTCCGTTACTATTCTACGCTTTCGTGCCGTTCTACGATGATATCGTTCACGTGCAATAAGAACTCCGTTTAGATTCTTACCGGTGCTCGATTTACCGCCACCGCGGAGAACGAGGCGGCTCGGAGGGGTTCAGCAAGGTTGGGTTACTACTACCTTTGGGTACCTTTTCACCTACAGAACACGTCGACCGCCTCACAGGCAGCCTTTGAGTGAAAGGTGCGAAGGATGCCGTAGAAAGTCTGGAACAACAACACTTTGCATTCGGAAATTCTAAGCGACAGCAAAACGAAAAATGTCGAGGCCAGCACTTACGCGAAAGTTCTGCGTGTGCCTGTCAGGCGACCGTCTGGACATTATACAATGTCCCGATAGCCGAAGAGTTGTTGCAGCTGTTATGCATACTTACCACGTATGGTTGTGTCAAGCTTCTGTCGAGTTAATTAGCCATAATCAGATCGCATGACTGCAGCAGAGTTGGTGTTATCAACAGTTCAGCTCGATAGTAGAAACAAATACAGAGATTTCAACCTAGGAACGCAGTGAAGCTATTCAAGAAGCATCACGTCATTTGGTCATCCATCCTCATATTCCTCTCATACAATTCGCCTGGTGGATGCGGATACCCGAAAATCGCTTTCGTTCAAATCACCCACATCTACGTGAGCGGCACTTTTCAGAAAGAAGGTTTCGACGTGTTGCTGCTACGTGTACAGCGCACGTTCCGAGTGTTGTGTGGATCTCATGTGTTCCTGTGCGTGTGCTTAGTCGTATTAGAATTGCCGTACATGCCGGTTGCCGTCACTGTAGGAACAGCCAGCGCAAGCAGTATCCAGCTGTTCGACTGAATATTGAGGGATAAATCTTCGCTAACGCCAGTCCCGTTATGAGCGGTCCAGTTTTAGTCGGGCCAATCTTGGCTCTCGCAGAAGCAACGTCGGTCCCTCGGGGCTATCTCTGGTTTGTTAGCGATAGTACAACCAGCTAGTTTAGTGTGCAGTGAGGGCGTCGTAGTATTTGTTAAATTTAGCGCTTAGTCATGACCGCCCCCCTTAACCCTAAGTCTCGTTTAGCTGAAACTTGCGCTCTTTGAGAGCTGAAAAGGCATAGTTGGCATTTGACACCCGTGCCTATGCCGCTATTGTTATTACATGTTGAGAAGGAGTAACGCGACTGGCTACAAGAGAGTAAACATTCTGTGTGCTTGAAACATTTGATACCACATCCCCTGGTACCGTTGTGTATGGTAGAGCAGCGAGGCGCGCAATTTAGATGCCAAAAATAGGATACATTTGAGCACACTGTCGAGTTCAGTAGTTTGGTGCATTCGTATGCGCCTTGCCACCGGAGGAACGAGCACGTAGGTGGTGGAGCACGAGTTCAATCCCCGCCGGTGTACATTTACATTTATATGAGGTCCGTCTTACAAAGCAATGCAAAAACTGCTGCCGTGGACGTTAAATGTTCGCTGATAGTCAGCCATAAAGAAATATAATCTTTCTTTAGACTTGGGCGCACCGCATCATGTTATCGAATAGAGACGAAACCCGTGCTAATCTGGATTTAAGTAGAGCATTCGTCGTATATGACACCTACAGGCCAGAATACATCGGCTTTTCACCATTCGTCGAACTAAAGACTTTCTCTTTGTCAGACAATTAATGCTAAAGTCGTTGGAATAGCCTGGAAACATAGCATTCGTAGGCATGACCAATAAACTCTAATCAATTTTTCTCCAAGTTCCAAGTAAAAAAGACACTTCAACGAAAATCAGCATCTGCAACAGTTAGAATTTGCATTCCAGCTTTCGAAACGAAATATGCCTTTGTGGCGGTCTGTCCTCCATAGATTGAACGCGTGCGTAATAATACGTTCGCACGCGTGCGCTCGACACATAGCAAATGCAACGATGACACGGTTTACGCAACTTAACGTTTTCAGAAGTTTCTTGCCAGCCAAAATGGCGGCAAGAAACTTCCTTGGCGGCCCAATGGGTGTATCTGTGCGTCGCCTACGCACTGTTAGCTCGACGGTTAATCAGCACACCTGTACCATAATTACCCGCGACTCGACTGCAAGCAAACTCAGTCAACTCCGTTCAATTACTATTCATTACCTCGAATGAACTACCATTAGTTGCCGGCACGCTAAGTGTGAAATAATGAATTCCTTTCCCTCAGATTTCTCGCCTTCGGATTTGGTCACTTGCCTAGTTGCTATCTACTAGGCAATAGGACTAGCGCGGCCTGGCCTATGTCAATTGCAATAAACATGCATTAACATAACATGCGCGCATGCAATGAGAGCCATGACATGAGCGGGACACGATGGACAACAGTTGTATCGAATGTTAGGAGAACACCTATTTGTGCCGGAATTAAACGACAAGATAATGTAAAAAAGTTCAGAAGCCTAAACGGTCGTAAAATTATTATTATTATTCGTAACTTAAGTGCATCGTAGCGTATATTACCTGTGTTGTGCTGAATGTGCCACATGTTCCACCTTCCTTCGTTTCATCTTTGACGGTGACCAAGCACTCCGCTCTTGTTATTTCAAATACTCCTAAATGCTTCCCTACTCGATCTCCAAGCCACCTCCGATGGTATCTTGTCCTGATATTCGGTCGCTGTCAGACGCAATTACCCATCAGTGCAAACCGAGCAGACCATCAAAAGCCTGTTCGGAGTGTTCAAGTTAGTTGTAATGTTAAACTACAGCCGTTCCGTGATGTGGCGAGACCGACGGTTCACCCGCGACATGAACGGCCAGTTTTGTTGCTGGACAAAGTGCCACAGATGTTGCTAGTGAAACACATTTGCTTGCGCTAGGCGACTTTCACACTCCACAATGTCCACGCGACGTCAGTGCAAACCAGCGATAGCCTGAACTTTGGCACGCCGAATTCGAAACGAGCTAAGGACCCATTAGTCCCTATTGGGAAGTTCATAGGCACAAACCGAATTAACTTTGAAACAGGTTACAGCGTTTTTAAGATCCCTTTCACTGCTCAATAACTAGATTATAAACACTGATTTCATCTTGCAGAGAGTCCTCTTCGAGTGTAAGTGACTTGTGCAGGCTTGCTCCTGTGTTGAGCGTTTTTATAACCTTCTCCAGGGTTTAGGGAAGCTTCACTGGCAAGCGACTCGACTGCCGTGAAGATTAGGGTCAGACCCATCGAGCGGCTAGCTTACGTCGTAAAGATTCAACTCCAGACTGGCGTCCTCAATTTATAATAAGCAGTTTATCTATTTGAAAATTCGTCAGATCAAGTAATGGCGTATCAATATATTATTGGAGTATGGCATTATTAAACTGTACAGTTAAAATGTAATAGAACGTACCATAGGTGAATATTCCTAGTCATCCCTATGCTATAGAGTGGCCGACCCTGTCTGTCGTGCGAAGATTAAGCCGCGTGGCGCCAAAAAAGGAATATGTGAAATGCTCCATCTAGATACACATGTAGGATATAATTACTGTCTCCTGAAAAGCTAGGTTCTCCTTACATACACTATACCTAAATGAAACCCCATGAAACCGCGGATGAACGGCGCTATTAAGGGCTCCTCCCCTCTCTGTCCATCTAATACCAATTCTCTCCCAGGTAGAAGGGTACAAGGCTTGCTTGATGTCTCATATACTCGTAATGATGTTCACGTTTGGACTATCACAGTGTCCATAATGGCTCCTCTTTTGCCTCGTCCAACCAAACCGTATTCGGCGTTTGAGCATGCATATTTGTTCCTCGCTCTTCTCTCTCTCTATATATATATATTTTTTTGCAACAGACCACTCATGGATTTTAAAATTATTTAGTCGGATTTGTGACCATCGAATTCATTGTGAGGCGAGCTATTAAATCCAGACACCGGAACAACAGGGCTACAGCAACCAGGGTACCAAAGGAAATCACTTGACGAAATTGGTAGTTATGGTTGCAAACCACAGTTCTCCCTCTCCCTAGGTTGCCTCCTTAGCTGGCCTTTTCTAGATTATCAACAATAGGCTTCTCCTGTTGGATACGTACGGTGGTCTTGTCCGTCTAACGTAGCTTGGCCGGACTCGGAACTGATGACTTGGTGCGTTCACGTGCGGAGGAAGCACAAAAGGAGGCACCTGAAAAAGCTTTAGCTTCGCCTTTTTGCTGGCGTGAGAAAGCTCGTTGAATCACTCGCATTCAACCAACCCACGCGGTTGTGGCCGATTGGCCTTGTTTCTACCTCGCAAGATCTACCCAGGTTCCCTCTGTTGAGCTAGCTTGTTTGTTATATGAATTATCTTGAAATTCCAGTTACCTTTTAGATTATATTTAGTCGTTTTCAGTTAACGAATCAAAATGGTGACACATGGAGGTGTCGGTAGATTTTCTTGTTCACTGTTCTTATGCCGTACCACGACCGTCTGAAAATACCTTAAACACATTGTACGGCAATTTACGGCAATCATTTTGGGCACAACCAGATTCTGTAAAATGACCATTTTACCAGTCGATGGAGCAAATGGATCAGCTTCATGGGATGAAGAAAAAATATACGTACAGAACTGTCATCATTTAGCGCTTTGTCATCTATCGCAACTCTATCAAGCGATATTTTGCGCTACCTTTTCGTGTTGCTCTTTGCCATGGGCACCCATCCACACGTGGCCATCCACGCCCATATCTGTCCCTATGGGCTAAAGAAGTTAGAATTTATAGATTGGAGAACACAAATGTCTTAAACGATAGACACTTATTCTCCACGTATATAGAGACGAATCCTATACGCTAAATCCTTCACGAACTAATATATATATATATATACATATGTATATATAATGTAGCGTAATGCAAAATGACATCTACCGCACATACTCCTTATCTTTCTGGAAAAATCGTCGAGAAAAGTGGCTTTAGAAATGAACAAATTTATTCATTAATCCCCGTACGGATGCATGCACTTCCGAGTGCATTAACTTGATTGCTCAGTTCCTTCGACGGGTGCTGATGGCAATCCTTATAGTGGCCTTCATTGCATAGCGCATATGAAGATCACTTGTCCTAGCCATATATATATATATATATATATATATATATATATATA
>MNPL01023836.1:7229-17830 GCA_002081605.1 Tropilaelaps mercedesae
AAACTTCGTGTCATTCTTTTTTTGAATGGTATTCGTCTACAATAATACTAGTAATAATAATACTGATAATAATAACAATATGATAATAATATACGAATAATATTAATAGTGCGGTGCCGAGAAGTATCTTGCAGCAAAAATTGTGTGTGCATGTGTATATATGTACGTGTGTGTGGTGGTAATGAGTTGCCATGTCGCAAAGTGCACTCCAAAAGAATTTTGTAGATAGCGCATCTTTTTGGCTGCTATTTGGAATACGCAACTTCGATGAGCCGGAATCCGCAACACTTTCTTGATATCTAAGAAATAATGCTTTATTTTTACTTTGCCAAATCTAATTGTAATTAATAATATCTGCTACATAGTTTTTGAGGGTTAAGTGTTAACAAAGCAGCGTAGGCACATCTGAATACGGTCAACCACTTATATCACTTGACCTCTCGAACAGCAACAACCGTCTTTTGGTGGGACGTCTTGACGCTGCTCTTAAAAACATTTGCATATATCAGCCCCCGTGTACTCCATCTCCGGCCCTGGGCTGTGCGCGGAGGCACTGCTCGGTTGCCATGGCTCTTGCGCCCAAACCACAAGATCTGCTGCTCAATATTAGCTTGTGACAACGCCCCACTGCTACCCCGGCCTCTGCAGTACTCATGAATTCTATTTCCTTCAAAGCCGGAGCTCGCCGGTCGACGACGACCCCCGATACCCTGCAATATTCCAATGCCGTGGTTGATGTCCCGTTGGCTTGGCGCCGTGTTTAACCAGAGGGGATTACGAGGAGCCACCCCAAGCTGGCCTGAGCCGCCCACTCGCTACGAGTTCACTTCGAGCCTATGTCAGGGTGTGGGTAAATGCGGCTCGGTCAGATCATTGTGCACTATCGGAGTTCCGCGCTGGACTCCAGCCGATGGCTGCCCGCTGGACGTCGGGCGGGCTGCTGTGGTGCTAGCAGCTCGGGCGTGCTAATCCTTTGTGTCTTGCCCCGGGGTGGAGAACTCTAATGGAATGGACTGGGATCGACGAACTCCAGCCTCCTTAAGCGACGCTTCTCGGTCAAGCGTTCCGTCTGATTGTATTCACGTTGCGCTATCCGCCTTTGCCCGGATTTTGGTGTCTGCTGTGCAAGACGCCCTTGCTAGTCGGCTCCACCGGACCGAAGCGCTCGCCGCATTGGGTAGCCACCCCAGAGCAACTCCAGGGGCTCGAGTAAGATGGTATACTGGAGGAGGCGAGCGTTCTACCGGCTTAGATGTTAATACTAAAAAAGATGGGTTTTCTTTACCGGACGAGGACCGAAGTTCACTTTGCGTGATTTTATCGCTATGGATTGGCAATACGAGCTGCACTCCATGTATTACTTCAGGCCGTCTAATGAGAGTCTCAGAAGCCAACGGCTTATCCGGAGTGCATTACCTCATAGTTATGTTACCCGTCGGAAAACGATGTCATTCAGGAGCTCTGGGGAAAAAGACATTTTAAGGGATCTGACTTTGACGGATTCGTTCGTTCGCTGTTTTCTCAAATGCGTATGTTTCCTGTAAGACTTCGTCGCCTTCTTCTTCTTTTTCTATTTCGCCGTTATTTGGTTTTGTACCACGTAAAGGAAGGGTCGTATTACATAAAATAGCTGTCTGCCTTTTCGTATCTTAAATAATTCCTCGCAGTCCCAATCGAATTCGACGACAGCAATCTTTTCGTTGAACGAACTTCCTCACGCTTTTAGAAAACTAAGAACTGTGAACCTTTAAGTAGGTATTCTCTCTCTCTTTTTCGCTTTGTTGTTTTTTGGGTGCCCTCCGAACAGCTCGGGAACAGTATTAGGTGGACATCTTATTGAAAGGTTTGCCCCTTTCACTGGAGCGCTTGTAAGTGCGATGTTACAGCTTGAGCATCCCGTTAGCATTCGCTCACCCTGTAGATGTACACGTCTATCGTGGGCTTACAACCCCAGCACCGAGGTTCGTTCAACAAAAACGTTTCCTCGCACCGTAACATGAATGCAAGGCCGTGTTTATGTTGCTGGCTTAACTTGCATTGGGCCAGCGAGCGAATCAATGCATATTTCGAAGATTACCACCCTTCGTTGGGACGTCATTAGCGCGCATGTCCTGCAGCGATCTCGGGTTTAGTCGGTGAGAACCGTCTTTTTGGGGACTCCTTTGATCGGTGGACTCGTATTCATCTAAGCAAATGGTTTGGGTTTCGTCGAAGCAGCTCGTCCCTGCAAGAGAGAAAAACCCATTAGGTTCAGTTCGGTCGACGATTCGTCGTAACCGGACGAGAAGGCTAGTATTACAGAGGTGTAGGTATTCGCGAGCGTATGGATCATGTCACCGGCGCAACCCACACGGAATCAAGCGACGGTTCATTAATGGACGATCGAATGTGTTCACGCGGGTTCTCGCTAATCGCGCGAACATCTTTCCGATGCGCCTTGATGAGCCGGCCGTCGCCTGGGTCCCTTACGGTTAAATGCCTAAACCTGCCAGGGGAAAGTCTGGGTTCGAGGTGGAAAAATGCAAAAAAGCTGATTCAGAAGGTGTCGATAGAATCCGTGTCGGACGGACTGGCCGGGCGGATTAAATATCTGATTCGCGCACGAGAATGGTCGGCGTCGCGTTTGACGACATTCTCGAGCCATTTTTACCTATGCGGAAGTAAGGAGCGAGAGCGGCTCGCGCCCACCAAAACTGAATTAGATAAATGGTGCTTGTTTTTTTTGTTGTTGTCAATTGCTCTACGTCAGCCGTCTCCCATAGGCTCGTCCACTTGTGGAATGTTCCTGTGTCTTCTGCGAAGCTGTATTTGGCTGAGGGTCGACAAAGGACATTCGTGCCAGGAAGCGGAAATGTGGCACACCATGTTGCCAAGGTAGGAAAAGCTTTTAGCATTATTCAGAGGTTTGCCAAAGGCGGTCGTTATGGCGGACTCACGGATGGCTTTGCGATGCAGTTGACAGTCGCCCGTTAGCCCGAACACGGCGTACATGGCATCGTGCGGGCGGGTCAACACCTCGACTGCTTTGCTCCGGTCAGACCGTTTTGTCGCCGTCACATTGCTTTACCCCGCTCCGACAAACTCGAACCATACGCGTCTGAACGAGTCATTATCTCAGCAACAACCTCCGAAACGCCCCCAGTGTGGTGATGACTTAGCTGAGCATACTGATATGTCTAGACTGGATGGAGCTGTATGCTGGCTGAGTGCGTCTAGTGTTCCATTACCATTATGGCTACAGAGTATGCTAGCTTCCAATCATTGACCAACAACCCGCACTAGCGAATTTGTTTTGTCTACCCTACTATTATTTTTATTATTTTTATTATTATTAATATCATTTTTTATAATAATTGTTTTAATATTATTACTATTGAATATTATTGTCACAATCAGTTCTTATTATTATCATGACGACTAACATGTTTTATAGTCTTCTGCGCTTTGTTCACTGATATCCCTATTTCGTATTCGAACATCCGAGCGTCACTGTTTATAGACATCACAACAGTCGTTTCTGTTATCGATTCGGCAGCTGCCGATGTTTTGTTATCGACATTATCAGATTAAACCTGATTCCTGCGAAGAGTCCACAAATTCCAATGGTGAAACGCACATTCCTTCGGGCAATCTGGTCTCTTAGTGAAGTCGCTTTCGCCTTTCCTACTGTGGTCGTCACCACGCCGCAACGAAGGCCAAGTCAGTAAAAGTTTCCAGGCTCTATCAACGAAGGCTACGGCCTAAATGTGGGCTTGATGCAGATCTAGCTTTTCCGTAATTCCACCAAAACATTTATCGGCCCTCCTAACGTCACAAAACAACGCAAAAGTGGCACCATCGGCAATAAACGTTAAAAAAAAGTTGCTTTCGAAACGCGTTTGTACTGGTTCATACCGCTGTAAACGATTCGATACATGGAACCAGTTCATACGCCATCATCTTCATTTGAATAATTAAACCGTGGATGTTTTTGTCATGACGTGTGATTTGGCGAATTCGGACGAACTTTTCGTTGGTAATGTTTATACACGTCTCCCGGTTCCCAAGCTTTCAACCGGTTTTCCGGGACTTCGAGCTGGATGCTCGTGTGGGATTAACGAGGTAGACATATCTGAAGGGATGCAATCATGTTTGGAAAATGTAACCAAAGAGCCGGCGAAGGCCGGGCTCATAATATACACGCATATCTGCGAACGGCTTGAAGGACTCTGCCATTGTAGACATCGCTTACAATTGATTGCTACACGCAGCCTCGCGTTGTGGTGACTGTCCAATTACCATCGAATGCATTGTGCTATGCATACACACGCACACACACTCACACACACACACACAGTCACACACGCATGCACACACACACATACATACATACACTCACTCACACAAACAAACACACACACACACACGCACTCACATACATACATATTCGCTCACACACACACACGCACACGCACACACATACTCTCACTTACAGATACACACATACACACATATAAACACACTACACACACATACACAGGCATACACCAACACATACACGCAAACACTCACTTGCACATACACACGCAAACACACATTTATTCACACATATACACACACACTCATTCACACATACACACACACACACACACAAACACTCACTCATACATAAACACACACACTCACTTACACATACACACACACACATCTACCCACTCACACATACACACACAAACACATATTCACTCACACAAACGCACACACAAATTCACTCATTCACACATACATACGCATACTCACACACACATATACACTCACACAGACACACACAAATTCACTCACTCACACATACATATTCACTCACATATACACACATTCACTCACACACACACACACATACACACGCATTCACTCACACATATACACATTCACTGACACACACTCACTCGTACGAACACACACATATTTAAACATACACACACATACATACTCACACGTACACACAGATACACCCGCTCGTACACATAAATATACGCATCCATTCACTCACATATACACACACACATGTTCACTCACATACACACATGCATTCTCTCACGCACACATTAACTCACGCACACACACACACACACAAATTCACTCGCGCGCGCGCACATTTGCACTCACGCATACACACCCACACATACACACACACACGCGTACATACTCATACGTACACACAGATACACTCGCACATTCAAAAATGCACATACACTCACTCACATATACACACACAAATACACACTCACATATACACACATACGTATACACACACACATACACACTCATATATACACACATACGTATACACACACACACATTTACTCACACTTTTACACACACGTTCATTCACACATACACACTCACATTTACTCACATATACACACTCACATTCATTCACACATACACACTCACATTCACACACACATTCATACATATACACACCGACATACGTTTACTCACACATACACACACACACACACTCGCTCGCTCACACATATACATACGTACTCACACATATACATACGCACTCACACATTCACATACTCGCACATGCACACACACACACACACATACACACACTCACTTATACATATACATACCCACACACACACTCATACATACACATACTCACTCACACATGCACACACACATACACACACACTCACTCACACATACACACACACGTATCCACAAACACATTCACTCACAACCCATGAAGTCACTCACACAGACACACACCCACACACACACTCACTCACACCTACACACCCACTCTCACACACACACACACACACACGTAAACTCACTCACACATAGACACCTACACACACACATTCACACATATACACATTCACTAACACAGACACGCACGAATTCACTTACACACACACAAACTCACTCAGACACATTTACTCACACACACACACACACACACACACACACACACACACACACACACACACACACACACACACACACATCAATCACTCACACATACACGAACACACATACTCATACACACACATTCACTTACACACATATACACACACACGTATACACACACACACGTATACACACACACGTATACACACACACACACACACACACACGTATACACACACACACACACACGTATACACACACACACACACACGTATACACACACACATTTACTCACACGTTTACTCATACGTTTACTCACATACACACACACACGCACGCCCACATTCACTCATGCACATACACATTTACTTACGCACACACACCTTCACTCACACACATACACATTTACTGACGCTCACACACATTCGCGCACACATATACACATTCACTTACACAAACATACACAAATTCACTCACACACACACACGCAAACTCACTCGCACATACACACACACGCATACAAACTCAGACATACACACACACACGCAGATTAGCGCACACACTCTCTCACACACACACACTCACACGCACGCACACACACACATACACGCATACTCACACATATACACATTCACTCACACAAGCACACACACATACTCACAGACACACACACATACTCACAGACACACACACACGTACTCACAGACACACACACACATACTCATTCACATACACACATACTCACACATACACACACACACAAACATACACTCACTCACTCACATACACATTCATTCACACATACACACACATTCACTCACGCATACACACACACGTTCACTCACACACACAGGCACATTCACTCACACACGCACACGCACGCACACACACAAACTCGAGCACACAATCACTACGCGTTTCCTCGATGCCGCATATCAGGCATTGTGAATATGGCGAATAGCGAGAAAATCTTATGCCATTTACAAAGTAAACTCTCCTTTAAAGAAAATACACTAGAGAAGATTTTCTCTGATGGAAAACGTCCCCAGCCAGCTTTTTACTAGGCATCGCTTGTGTGAAAACTTACCGTCTGAAGGCGGATACGTGAAGGTCCTCCGCGTACAACACGGAGCGATAAGTTTGTGGAAATCCGGTCACGTTCTACCCATCGACGTCTTTTCCTCTTCAGTCCAGCCGTCGAGCGACCCCTTCTCCGCGCGACCCCTTCGGATAAAAGCACCGCCACCAACGTCCGTGGAGGTCTTCGCGCTGAAGACTACCGCGCTTTCGGGCGGGTGGGGGCCTTGTTTCGGCAGAAGAACCTTCGGCCGGCTTTTCGTTTCGGTTTGCCAGCAAAATATCTCTCATAGACGGCCCGAGGAGGCTCAGAAGTCCAAAGTTCGGGTCCCCCGCTGCTCCCGGGTTTTTGCGCTGTGCATATCTTCTCTACACCCACATCCGCGACGTATTCGAGACGCAACCTCAAGGTCGGTGGCAGCTTCTTCCTGACTTCGAAACTGGACAGCCGGCGCTTATAGAGACGCCCTGGCGTCGACGGCCTAATGCGCAGCTGAAAAAGGTCAGTAAAGGCCTGGATCCTTGTCCTAATCTATGACAAGACCCGTTTTATGACCCGTCGCCGACGGCAGACTTTCTCGATGTGGGTCGACATCACTTCTAACCGACGACACCCGCCAGCGGGTAGGTGTGCCCTGAACACCTGATCAGGAGAAGGGGCGAGTAAAGCAATGAAAATGCTCCGCTTTTGCCTTAATGAACAAGTTTTGCCCTGCAGCAGTATCCCTATCGATTTTAGAAGACAGATGGAAGACCGTTTCGCTTCTGTCGGGGCGAATCGACAACTGTGATCAGCCAACGAACGGCCTGGACAGGGGCAACCGGTGCAGGGGCTGCCGTTGGCCCTCCACCCAAGTAGATAACCCAAGCCGCGTGTTGTTTCGCCACTTAAGTGGCCAGTGAATCGCAGAGCTTGCCACATACGAATGCGTAAACGTTGTGCCGAAGTTCGACTTCACTATCGTAAAGCACTTTCGAAGCCCCCTAATAAAAAAGCTGAGTTCCGGGCAATCTGGGGTCCATCGTATTCCACTGTTTCTTTCATAGACTTGAAATGCCTCGGCTGGCTTTAACACGCGAATGGCTTAGCCGCTGAAAGCATGACCGTCATAGGTCCACGGCGCGTAACGAATTTGCCCGTTGATATTTGATTTTATCGGCAATTTGGCCCATTGCCATTGGCCGTAGTACCGTCGTTACAACGCGTCTTGGATACGAGACGTAAGGAAGGCACTCTCAGCTGACTACCATGTCTGTCATACGCCACCGCAATCAGGATAAACCGAGCGAAATTCTATCATACCACGCCGATAGGTCGTTCGTCGAGTTGGACGCACCGAGAGCAATTTCTCGTTCCGACATTTTTTTTTTGGGTGCAGATGCTGCCGAAAGGATTCGTTCCTCTGTGTCTCGGATCTCATACGGCCAAAATGTCGTCCGTGCGGGGATTGTCAATTCCGCTAAAAAGCGATCATCACAACAGCCCGAAGGACTCAGGGGACTGGGGTTGCAATCGTCATGTTCACAAGGGGTGATGTGATAATAAGTTTGTTAACGACTGCTGGGTAAAGGCCAGCCGCGAGGTGAAATGTCTAAATAATTTGAAATCCCGTCGATATACGTCGGCCAACAGGAGTGCTGTAGAACTGCCAACAGGAGTGCCGTAGGTCTGCCAACAGGAGCGCCGTAGCCCTGCCAGCAGAACCGGCGTAAAACTGCTAACAGGACTGCCGTAGGGTTGCCAACAGGAGTGCCGTAGAATTGCCAACAGGAGTGCCGTAGAACTGCTAACAGGACTGCTGTAGGACTGCTAACAGAAGTGTCGTAGGACTGCCAACAGGACTGCCGTAGAACTGCCAACAGGACTGCCGTAGAACTGCTAAGAAGCCTGCCGTGGGACTGCTAACAGGAGTGCCGTAGAGCTGCCAACAGTAGTGCCCTAGGACTGCCAACAGGAGTGCCGTAGGACTGCTAATAGGAGTGCCGTAGGACTGCCAACAGGACTGCCATAGGACTGCTAATAGGAGTGCCCTAGGACTGCCAACAGGAGCGCCGTAGGACTGCCAACAGGACTGTCGTAGGACTGCTAGTAGGAGTGCCGTAGGACTGCTAATAGGAGTGCCGTAGAACTGTCAACAGGAGTGCCGTAGAACTGCCGACAGGAGTGCCGTAGAACCGCTAACAGGACTGCCGTAGGACAGCTAACAGGAGTGCTATAGGACTGGCACCAGGTTGCCAACAGGAGTGCCGTAGGACCGCTAACAGGACTGCCGTAGGACAACTAACAGGAGTGCTATAGGACTGGCACGAGGTTGCCAACAGGAGTGCCGTAGGGTAGCCAACAGGAGTGCCGTAAGACTGCCAACAGGAGTGCTGTAGGACTGGCAACAGAACTGCCGTAGGACCGCTAACAGGACCGCCGTAGGACCTCTAACAGGACTGCCGTAGGACCTCTAACAGGACTGCCGTAGGACAGCCAACAGGAGTGCTAAAGGACTGGCACCAAGTTGCCAACAGGAGTGCCGTAAGACTGCCAACAGGAGTGCTATAGGACTGGCACTAGGTTGCCAACAGGAGTGCCGTAAAACAGCCAACAGGAGTGGCGTAAGACTGCCAACAGGACTGCTGTAGGTCTGCCAACAGGAGTGCCATAGGACTGGCAACAGGTTGTCAACAGGAGTGCCGCGAAACTGCCAACAAGAGTGCCGTAGGACTGCCAACAGGAGCGCCGTGGGACTGCCAACAGGACTGCTAATAGGGTTGCCGTAGGACTGCCAATAGGAGTGCCGTAGAACTGGCAACAGGAGTGCCGTAGGACTGTCAACAGTAGTGCCCTAGGACTGCCAACAGGAGCGCCGTAGGACTGCTAATAGGAGTGCCGTAGGACTGCTAATAGGGGTGCCGTAGGATGCCAACAAGAGCGCCGTAGAACTGCTAAGAGGAGCGCCGTAGGACTGCCAATAGGAGTGCCGTAGAACTGGCAACAGGACTGCCGTAGGACCGCTAACAGGACTGCCGTAGGACCTCTAACAGGACTGCCGTAGGATCTCTAACAGGACTGCCGTAGGACAGCCAACAGGAGTGCTATAGGACTGGCACCACGTTGCCAACAGGAGTGCCGTAGGCCTGCCAACAGGACTGCCGTAGGACAGCCAACAGGAGTGCTATAGGACTGGCACCAGGTTGCTAACAGGAATGCCGTAGGACAGCCAACAGGAGTGCTATAGGACTGGCACCAGGTTGCCAACAGGAGTGCCGTAGGACAGCCAACAGGAGTGCCGTAAGACTACCAACAGGAGTGCCGTAGGACTGGCAACAGGTTGTCAAGAGGAGTGCCGTAGGACTGCTAATAGGAGTGCCGTAGGGCTGCCAACAGAACCGCCGTAAAACTGCTAACAGGAGTGCCGTAGGACTGCCAACAGGAGTGCCATAAAACTGCCAACAGGAGTGCCATAGGACTGGCAACAGGTTGTCAACAGGAGTGCCGTAGGACTGCCAACAGAAGTGCCGTAGAAGTGGCAACAGGTTGTCAACAGGACTGCCGTAGGACAGCCAACAGGACTGCCGTAGGACAGCTAACAGGAGTGCTATAGGACTGGCACCAGGTTGCCAACAGGAGT
>MNPL01023849.1:0-80668 GCA_002081605.1 Tropilaelaps mercedesae
GTCCTGCTCTGATCTGAGTGAGTCCCCTCGTAGGCCCTCTGGCAGGCCCTCGTAGTGTTTTACTCGCCGCTCGTTCACTGCTCACACACAGACACGCATACACACAGACAGACACACGTATCACGAGGGCCAGCTACTGATCACGTCAGCTCGCGTCAGACTGGCCGTGTTCCAGTCTCACAGTCAGCCCCGTTGCTCCGCATGCGACACCGCACCACTCTCACACCAGTGACATCACCACGACCACCACGACGATGATGGAGGCTGGCAGCAGCAGCAGCAGCACCAGCAAAGGAAATTTGCAACATAAACCAGACACATACACACACACAACCACTCGTCCGCCTCGACTATGTCGACGGTTGAATGAATGGGCTCCCCTATGTCGTCTCTCCACTACTCCGCTCTTGGCCTCTCGGCTGGTGACGATGTCGACTGGCTGGCTGGCTGGCTGGCGGTCGGCTGCTGTGTTGTATTATTATTGCTCTGCCGCGCTGACGGCTTCAGCTGGCCCCTTGTAACAGACGGGCCTGTATAGAGGTCTGCGAGAGTGAAAGCATTGTAGTATAGCAGCGAGGTGGGAGAGGGTTGATGCTACCAACACAGTTTTCCGCGGAGTGCATACCTTCTTCCCTGGTGCTTCTGACCCTCTGTATTGGACTCCCCTTCGTCAACCTCCCTCCCACCCAGCCACCCACCAACCTACCCACCCACTTCTCTGCGCCTTCTTCACATCTTGCCCCCGTCGGTTCGTGCCCTTCCCCCCGCGCTCCGAGGGCGCAGGACCAGGTAACGACCAGCAGGCCAGGGTTGGAGTTTACACGCCGTATAGCCCCGAACAATGCGATGTGTCACGACAAGTGAAATTCGTGCAGATATTACCAATTGCAGAGGTACAAGTCTCCGGCGAGGTGACAGCAAATATGCGAGTTACGTGCGCTGCGTCCGTGAATGTGTCACGTCAACACTGCCATGCCGTGATTTCATCTCATCTCGGTCGCCGATGGTCGTCACGCGTGAGGCGACGACGACAACAAGGCCGCTGCGACTGCTAATAAATGTCGCCTGCAACGCGCACGCACTGGACGCGACTGTCGGCTATAGATCGCCTACACGTCTATTCGCCACCATTTTCCCTCATAGAAACTCTCTCCCCATGCCCCGCTTTTACGTCCTCTCTGTACGACGACTTCATCCGGGACGACGACGGCAGCGGCGGCGGCGGCGGTGGCGAAGTCGACGAAGGACTGAGGCTCAGGAGGGCTCTGGCTTGCCTTGCTCCTCTCATCTGAAGAGAAAGGAGAATATCTGTCTGTGCAGTGGTTCGGCCATTGCGTGCCGAGAGAACGGGCGAGGTGAATCCGCCGCCTTTTGCCGGGAGAGCGGAGGGAGTCTAGCAGCCGAGTCCGAAGCCTTGGGCCACCTCTTGAGCCCGGAGAACGGCCTCTTCCACCATCCACATTGACTCCAACAGTGTGTGTGTGTGCGTGTGCGTGTGTGTGTGTAAACGCCTCCTGCTTGTGGACGTGTGTGCATGTGCGTATCTGTTTGCGAGTGTGTGCTTGGCTGTTCGTCGAGCCGATGTGTACGAGGCCGTTTGCACGCGGGCCCCCTGAAGCAGCTGCCTAACCTCTCTAGGCTATAGCTTAGCGTCGAGTGGCCTGGCGATGCCATAGAGCCGGAAAGGGTGTGCAGAACGGCGAGAGTTCCTTTGACCCACGTGATGCCCCATATGTGATAGAACAACGCCAATCAAGACTGAGAGAGCGAACGGGGTGCGCTGGGAAGTGGACAAGCAGCCGGGTGGCCAGTCGGAAGGGGGACAGGTGCGTGACTGGCGTCTGCTTGTACACTGGCCACATGGCGCCAAGTAACGTCGTCTCGAAGTGGGTGTGCACGTATATGTCGGAGGTTGCGATGCAGCAACCACCCCTTAACGAAGCCACCTTGCCTTTCACCTGCGTCCCGCCCCCACCTTCCCACGTTTCATCCAAACGTACTCTGCGTGGAAACACTCAACGACAGTGTCATCTGTCCGGTGGCGATTTATCGTCTTTGCCATCCATTCTAGCGATTTCCTTTTAAAAGACCCATTCCCCTGTCCAGTAAGTCCTGTAGCGCCCGGGTAGTTGATGAGGAGTCCGTCCTACGTCGTTCAGAACTTTCAGCGCAGTGTTTAAGCTGGAAAGATGCTACCCGGCTCGCAGTAAACCTCTCTTGTGATGAGTGCGTTGAAACGACTGCTATCAACTTGACGTCACCAACGCCAGTCGCTATGCATCACACCCGTAGATGCCCCAACTGGCACCGGAGATGCATACGCATTTCGCTTATACTGTCTAGCTCGAAGACAATTTCACGAAAGATTTAATTCCCCACGTTGAGCTCAGAGGCAAGCGGTCGCAATTATTTGCGTACACCCATAATCACCGCTGGTGCAGATATGAAGCCTGTAGGAATAATCGATCTAGTAGTTCATTATCAGAATATTGAGAATATGCGAGCCTAAGTGGCTGTGCATATAAAGTTTTTGCACAGAATGGGCGTTGATAGCGCCTGCCCTCGAGATCTACAAAGGTAGCTTTGGTTGTTCACGGGAATTAGGGAGATAGGCTTCAGTTAGCACTCAAAATTATTTCCATGAATACTTCTATCTAGACGAAGGTGGGGAACCATTTGTGCGTGTCCTGAATTCATGTGAACTGTTGCAATATTAAGTGACTTGCTTAGGGACTTTACCGACACGATACGTGATTACAAAATGTTTTACCTTTCATAATTGATTCCGCCGATCAGAGTAATATCCTGTAACGATCCTTTATCGTCAGAATGACGGCATGTGAACTGATGTCACAAAAGCTATTTTAAGCAGCTTCTTTGCTTATATCCATATGAATGTCATGTGTATCTGGTGGTGACTTTGTAGTTTACTCTTTAGGGTCATATAATTTTTTTAGGACATTTGCTCTGCACCAGCGTTCATTAATTTATTGCTTTTTGAATGGCATGCATTAGTGATTAGCTCATTAGAATGTTAAACCAATATAGCTCATACAATACTGAATAAAATATTAACATTGCATATTGTGGCAATTTACGTCGACTTGACGGCACGACGGAATAATTGGCATTCTACTTTTCGTCGTAGCTAGTTATAATTGGCTTTCCGTAAGTTTAGAATTTAGTTATCTCTAATTCACATCTGAAATCTTCAGATGGCAGAAAGCAATAAAAGGGAACGACATGTCAGCAACATTTCGTCAACCCTATATCTATAAATAAGTAGGAAATAAAGAGCCTTTCAATAAAACGAAAATGACCTGTTGAAGTCGGTGTCAGGTTCACAGAGCAAACCCAATGATGTCTAACCTGTCTTTGAAGCGTAAGCGTGTTGTGGGTAAGTACCATTTGCATTCGTAAGTCTCCCTGTTATAATTTACAAGCGAAGGAAGTGTTTTTGCAAGAGTTTTTGTCGTAGCCAAGGCCGGACGTTCGTTTGCGTTTTTTTCATCTATAACACTGTCGCCAATAATATTCATGCTCTTTTATGAGGACGAACTCTGGCCAGCTCAAAGGCAGAGGCAGCTCTACAAGACGTAAACAGTACGGGCTGCATCTGACGTCCACCCAATTTTCAGAAGGAGGATTTTATAGACAGACATTGTCGGCTTGCCTGCGCGGAATCGGCAGTACATCCCTCAACTTGAAAAAGCGCAGAAGCAGTAAACCAAAGCACCTCCGAGAGGTCTTATAGCCACAGCTCGTTTTCGAAGATATGATTTAGAAGAAAGTTTTTTGCACCTGCGTTTTTTCTCTGTATCACGATACAGCTGCACAGAGGGCACTCTACCGTTGTTTCAGGGAGAAGCCGAATCAGACCGCAAGCAGTGTGTGCGGTAGCCCCCTTATAGGTGGTCGTCAAGTATGCTATTCGCTCAAATACGCTTTTCCTGATGGATACACTAGGACGCTTTGCTTCTCCGCTTCTTGCAAATGAACAACGGACATTACCGGAGTCCGGCTTTAAGAGTTACACTTGTGTTTAAGAATTACTTACACTCACTATGAACGCCTCCCATGAGAACTAACAGGGCGCTTGCCTAACAATCTGAGGTACCGGGTTCGATCCGTCGTTGAGGTTTCATAATATGTTGAAAAGTATTATGCTACTTATGAACGGCAGCACACTGTGCAGTCATTGTTTGATATGAGCGATTGGCATTGCATTGTACACGATGTATCTAAACTTAATACCTTAAAGTGTGAAGCTAGCGCTGAGATCTGTTTTGAATCTAGTCGATCCATAACTGTATTGTACTTATCTAGCGAATCATTTCTGACAACGCTGCAGTACGTATGATTTCAAGGATTTCTCACGTCCATTTATCAGCTAGACAAAACGCACGGTTCGGCATGTGAACTCTGCCGACGCGTAACCGTGTGAATGATTGCCTGTTGTCTAAAAGCCTAGAATACAACGGATGGCCAAAGTGAATAGATAGACGCAATTTGGTTGTTTCAATATTTCTAAAATCTTTCAAACAAAGCAAAAACATGTCTGTTAAATCTGCGCTCAGCTTTACTGTGTTGACCGCATGCACGTCTGAACACCCGCTCGGAAGTAATCGGTTAGGGGCTGAACGAACTACAACATATCTCCAAAAGTTCTTGTTTTATTCTAATGTGGCCAATCAACCTAGCTCTTTCTCTGTTGCTGGATGAGTTAATCAGCGGCAATATATGCCAATGGATGTCGACGTCTGCTGCAATTCAGGCACTGCACTCGTATTCAACCAATCGTCGAGTATTAGATTGAACTTCAAGTGCATGAGAGGTTTGGATATCGGTACATCTTCCTTTAGCCTTAATGAGCGATCAGTTGATTCCCTACGTTGTATTTAAGCTTCTTGGCCTACCCTAACGAACTACTGCACGCTGTGTGTAAAATGTGTTCGCCATTGACGTTGACGTTTTCATGCAAAAGTCCTCTTTCCACAAGTGAATTCGCACTAAGCGAATGGCAATAGTCTCGGCACGGTGGCCACATACGTTCGTACTAAAAAGCCGAACTAGTAATCCACACAGTCTAAGCAAAAGATCGCGTCATTAGTAAGGTCAGCGGCTGGCTGACTCACACTCGGCTGGGCCTGGGCTGTTGAATGCGATAGTCAACTTCAACAATCGACTTATCATTGGCAACTCAATCACATAATGAGAAACGGCCTGACTTCCACTGTTTTCCACGAGATGTTGCCAAGATTTCGATTTGTGCTGTTCATGATCGTTCATGTTGTCGTTCATTTACGCTATCTGTCGTGAACGTTTAATAAGAGATTGCGCCGCTAAGGACGAAGACGAATGGAATTACGACGACGATTGTCCAGTTGATAGTTTGGATCGACGTACAACTGTTAGACAGAGCTTTAGGACCTCTGTCTTGGGATATGCCTCTTTGACTGCATTTGAACATGAGGCAAAAACGAAGGAATGGTTATTTCATGAGTATGCATCCAACTGACCAGTTAGTAGATAATGATGTGAAAGCGGACTTCTTTAGCTAACAAGTAACTTTGTGGAGTTAAAAATCAATTTCTTGAATGTTTATGCCTAAGGAACATGCGTATGTTTAAGAATACTGCATGATGCTTGTAAATTTGTATTTTTGTGTTTTAGTGCGCTTGCGTTTTATTGAGCTATGGTAGCCTACAGGTTCTCCTTCTTATATGATTTATACAAATCCAGAGCCATATGAAGCCCTGTCCATTAGAGGTATAGTTACATTCAGAACGCGTGAGCTGTATATTATCAAAATACCGGTATAGGTTACACTTATAAAGTATGCCGTACGTCGTTTGCATAAAACATGGCTGAAATAAACTATACTTCGGAGAGACGTATTAAACAGATTACCTTAATTGAAGCTATTATCACCCAACGACATTTTATGTATCTGCACAAATCTACTACACATTCGACAAAATGTCTTTCGTTACCTAAAATATGCACGACGTTATAATATTGAAGCCATTTTAGGCACATTTTTGTTCGCAACGGATGGATCATGAGAAAAACAATCACTTTGTGCAGAATCACCGAGAATCCCACCGAAAATTCACTCACTCATTGAAAATCTATCATGGCGTACTAGTACTATAAGCCGACAAAAGCGGTTGCTCTAGAAAGCTCGGCTCTTGTGTGCAATTCAGTAGTGCCGCCTCGAGTGATTCCAGCGCGTTTAGTCAGACAATTTTCTCTCTTTTTGGACCACGTTATTTTTAGTTTTTATTACGTATTCATCGGCCTCATTCTAGCCTGTCGGAAAAATGTGTCTCCTGAACCAATATTATCCTGATCAACCTGCAACGAGATAAAATCGCGATGACATAAACAGACACAGATAATCACATGTATAACGGATATAGAAAGGAAACAATGAATTCAGTAAACATAACATTTCAGTTTAGAAATAATTCGGCTCTATCTCCGTAAAAAAATTTCAAATCGCACCTCCGTAACAATTTCAATCAGAATATTACAAACTTTACAGTGAACCTTCGATTCTAATGGGAGAAACCGTTTTACACATCAAACGACAGATCGCTTTGTTCAAGCTTTACTTGAGGCTGATATCTGTTGCCTATACGTTGTTGTCTTCGGAACGATTGTCACGTATTAAGAATTTTAAACTTGGGCAAATGAGATCGTGATTTCGTATTCTCAATTTTACTAGTATTTTCTGAATTTGAGGAAGTTTAGAGGATGCTCGGCTTGGGGAAACTACATTAGCACATTAGCACATTAGAATATTTGTTAAAATGCAAAAAAAATGAATAGCGAGGTCGGCATCCCAAGTGCTAGACGGCCAGTTTGTCGAAATTTTAACGGGCGTTTTGCTTTGTGCTCCCTCAAGGAATCCCTATAACTTTAATTTCTGTTATTTTTCCATATGTTTAATATACGACAATGGTGTATAAAGCCAAGGTAGTAACAAGACTGTTAAGTATTGCTGGCCTGAGAGTTGTGCTTCCCAGCAAGTCTGGCTCGAAATCATCGTTAAAACAGTTCCTTTATGTTAAATTCAACCTGAATCGTTGCTCGGGTTATGTGTATACCGTGGTACAAAATCATAGGCTGAATAGTAATGCTCAGAAGATGCGAATTATACGGTTTGTTTAACTCGAGGTCGATTTTGGCTCTGCGTATTTATTCTATCAGTCTGGTTACTCGATCTCGAAAAATAAACAATGCGGTGCTGACCTGTAATATCGTAATAGCATTTATGACATTATGGCTATTTTCGTATACCTATGCCACAAGCAATTGTTACGGTTGGATTTGACCACATCCTTTGATAGATTAGTGGCTAACACTCTTGCTCGTAAATATTGCTTAACTCAGTTGCAGGATGTTTCACAAGGGCAAGGTTAGCGTGGCACTAAATATTGATAATTTCTGGACACCTACTAGGCAACATAACGTCTCGAGCAATTTTCAACATGGCTACGACACGGCCAACCTGGTAGCCGACAATATCTTTAATTGCCCTTTTTAGGTAAACCTGCTTGGGCTCGTCATAAAGCTTGGTAACTGAGCAGCGGTTAGACTGGCCAACAAGAAAGCATAAACGAGTTACCCGTAGAGGACGATGCAGAACGTTCAGCCAGGGAATGTCGTTGAGGTTTTGGGACGATTTGGACTCTATCATGGTAGGTAAATTGTGACATGTGATGCTCAGAAAAAGACAGAAGGGCCCAAAATGGTGATACATATGCCCAGCTTCACTTCAGGAGCTGGGATTCAGCATGAGCGGGCGGTGCATTTGAGGCTTTAAAATTTTGTGCATGAAAATTCAGCCGGCCGTAAGTCATTGGTATAAAGTGGGGTAAAGTCGACGGTGAAACCATGAGTGATCAGATTGAAATGCTCAATTTTCTTCGAGGTTGGCCACGTTGTTGAAATGTTGCGTCCAGTGTGGTGGTATATACTTCTTATAAAAAATGCGTGTACTTAGGATATTGCACAAAGTGGTGCATCCGTGTTCCGGGCTGAAATGACCGACGAGCTCGTCAGTTTTGATCGGCATGACAAAACGCCGTCTTTCCGTTGATGGCAATTTTGATTCTATCTCTTGGTTGTGTATAAGGAAGGTACAACGAATATGTATCCATACGTTTGGCAGCAACAAAGACATAAGTACAAATATGATGTAAGTAGATGGCCGTGTAGTTACGAAGAACAAGCAGAAATGGTCACTTCGAGCATGTTACCTTAGCCATGATGGATTCATTTAAAGTAGAAGTGTAGTGAAAATTACTATCTAGTGACTACTATATTCGATTGTAACAAACGGCAATTTTCGGAGCGATATTAAATATGGTGATCACGATGTTATGCATTCTTTCTGAACATATACCAATTCAACGATTTGCGGGCGCTGATCAACTGGTAAATGAACCCCTTGCAGGATTTCTTAATAGACGTTCTAAGTAGTGCAGCTTTATTAGAAACCATAGCTCTACTTGTACCCTCTAGCTGTTGACGCTTAGTCGAATTCATTGTAGTTTCACCCAAATCATGATTGTGTAAATTGGCTACATAACAAGCTGTGTTGCTCTCTGAAGCTCGGCTTCATCTAAGCATAAATTATTCGTGACAGTCACGTCACACCAACACGCATCCTGCTTGCGAAACTTGATACCGCTAAATAGTATGAGACGTTTGCAGCTTGGAAAGTAGTTTATGTTTTCGAGCAAATGCTTTCCCTAGAAGACGCTTTCCAAGCCACGCTCACCCACTCGGCTCCAAATTAATAAACGTTTTATGTTGTTATTTCTTCAGCGCATGCCTTACCTTTGTAGTATTCTGAAGTATTCGATAGTGAGGTTTATTAATTCAACTGCTATGCTTGCAAAACTTGACAGCGAATAGATATTGTAAGCAAACAAAATTGATTAATTAATTATTGAGCACCGTTGGGGTCTCATTTTGCATCTATAGTATGTTCCTTACTTGAAGGTATTCCCACTGGTTATACAGTTTCTGTCATTTTTGATGATGCTTGTTACCAGCTCTTGGTTCCATTTCTATCTCTCGTTTCTAGATACCCTTTGGTTCGTTATTACTTGAGGAGTCCAACGACAGCTGGATTTACATGTGACTATTTTTCACGTCTTGATGCTCTAGAAGTACTCGCCTAAGTGTGTCAGGTATATTGCCATGTTTTTGGAATGTTGTGTGTTCCCCTGTCCCTTACTTTATACGTTTTTGTATTGAAAAAGCTCGATCACACTCGAGCAAATCATATACTACTCCGTCTAGGTATCATGGTATGGGCTTTCTTTTTATTTTGACTGTTTAATGTTGCGCTGGGCTCGTCTGAAAAATCCTCTTCGCAATCATTGGGCAAAAAAATAATACCTTTACTGACTAACCTATCATATAAATAAATTGATGATGTTTACACGCCTGGAACTGATATCTCGACGCAGTTGTGCTCCACTCTCAGTGTTAGCACCCGATTGTAGGGTATGACATTGACGCTATTTATCAACATTTGAATACCGTTAGTGACTATTTGCTATACTATGTCAGAATATTTCATTTTGCCCTTTTTTTTGCTTTCGAAATCGCATCAACTTAGAATTTGAAAACTATGCGATATGTTAAGGCCAAATTGGTTTATAAGCAATTTAGTTGCCTTTCTTTATTTGCTTTCCAAACTATTCTTGGCTTGCTTATTGAGCGCTGTTACTGAATTTTCATATATCAAGGTTAATACAGTTGTGGGCTTCCATTGTATTTTGAATATTTCAAAATAATCCCATTTCCTCAATGATATTGCATGTGCTTGCTGTGTAATCTCAACTGTCTTGTTTGATGAGCGTTTGTTCATCTTTAGTACTTAATACCTTGTGTGCCTTACAGTGTGGTTCTTCCTACTCTATCCTATGCTTTTACTGCATCTGGAAGGGTCCTGCTACTAAACCATTGTATTTTACATGTTGTTCCTACAAGCGATGTAAATATAAAGATACAGTTTTTCCATCATCTTCGGGGTCTATAGCCATCGTGCATCCCTCCTAGGCAATTGACTTTTTAATATTACCCTTGCGTCTTTTTATTTATAAATCTGGTAAGAAAATCCATGTGTCCACAGTTACGCAGTATGTGTCTCAACAAACAAAGCAATATATAAACATACATTAGTACCAACACATACATTTTTTCTGATTTATTACAAAGTAGTTTCGTCTCAAGAAGCTCTTTTAATTTTTTCTAATGAACAACATTTTATCTACAGTCATCTCTTATTCGTTTTTTAGTCTTAGAGTTGTTTCCCCTTTGCTTTCCGTCTACTTCAAATCTACAAAAGCGTTTACCTTTTTGCTTACGCCTTCGCTCATTAAATGGTCGTATGTCCTTCTATTTATTCCTGCGCTTCTTTTGTCTATTGAGTAGGCAGTTAACAAGCTCACAAATTATGATCCTGAGCTTAGGCTAGGTTAAATAGAAGTAGTGCTATAGACAGTCGAGCTTTTGCTCCGTTGATTTTCGTAATAACGGCCCCAGTTATGAATACTATCTCTCTTCAAACCAAAGAACAACTACATCCACAAGTCATTTGCGTATGGCTCATATGCTCAATGAGTGCGTTTATAGAGCGTTATAATGAGACTGGTATATTTCCGTGGAATGAAGTAGCATTGTGATAGATTGAAACGTTCATTGTTTGGAATAGTATCGAATCATTAGTTTCATTATTTCGCCGTATTCCTAGCTTTTCGATGTGGGTGGTCTCGACGACTTAATACATTTCTTAACTCAAGTCTAAAGATGTTTCCGCTTCAACAAGAAGCCGGATTAAATCAATCAATTTGTTTAGGGACTCGCTCATGTGTTGCGATCTATTCCATTAGATCTATTCGATTACATTTTTTGTAGGGACAGAGAAGAGAGTGCAGATGCGACAGATGAACGCCGTTTTCATTTTTGTCGGCTACGAACAATTTGGGTTCAAAGCGGTAGCGGGGGAGGCCACAAACATCAGAATGTTGTTGTTTATCAGAGTCTTCTTTAAAGTATGTGCAGAGCTATCTAAACGCGATACGATCAACGGAGGTCGCAAAATGGCCCCAAGTCGTCTTGCACAACCGTAAGTTGACATCGTGGCCGAGGCGACTCTTGGGGTGGTTGCACGTAATTGAACGTGCTAAGCTCGGTTGACCCTAAGCATCGAAGGCCCAAAGTAAATCAAGTACATTGTGCCTTTCGTTAAATAATCTCCGTATGATTGTAGGCAATCTATGAACCTGTTTTTTACTGAGCCTCCTAATTTTTAAATAAGGTTTTATATATTTCTAAATAGTGCTTACGTTCTTCGTTGGGTAATGTCAAAATTCACGGCATATAGCTGGACATTCAGGAAAAAGGAGTTAGAGAACATGAATGCACACTGTATTGCGATAATCTGAGAATAACCTAAAGTCTGATTCTTTGAAGCAAAAAACGATTAACTAGGTTTTTAGGTTGGGTGCGCTTTGTCTTTATTAATAACGCACAGTCACCAACTTTCACTGTAGTCTCCTGAACACAAATTATACAATAGGGAAATATCAGACTTCAGGGTATTGCATAAGAACCATCATTTTGTTATTCTGCTTTCAAAGTAATGGTGAAATCCAGTGAATCGTCCTACTCCTTGGTGCTAAAGCGGGACGTGCTCCGAGTTTAGATGAACACAATGCGAGCAGACCTAATATACTTGCTTGAGAATCAATGACAGCAGTTACACAAGGAGGGACGTATTGTAGTATGCAAAATTATCTGCGCGATTAAGCCTCATGAATAGTCAGAGACCTGGGAGAAAGCCCGAACAAGCTTCTAAGGAACGTTGAACAGCACACCCGCTGAGCTTGCAAAACACCCGCCGATTGCATTGGTTACAACCTCCTGTTAAAGCTAAATTGTAATTTTAGGCTGTGGTTTACGGTGTCCATTACGTTACTAAAAACACGATCAAGTCAGAGAAAGCTGCGAATAAACGGGAGATATGTCACTTACTGACAGTGTTTTTTTTTTCATTTTTCAAACGCTTTATCTACCATCACGTCAACGTTTCCACTGAGGGACAATCGCTCTTCTGCTACACGTAATGCCACTAGCTGTTCAGCTAATCTGGCTAATCGGAGTTAAACGTCTGTCCATAACTAATGATGATTTTCTAACTCTAGACAAAATTAAGTTTAAAAGGAGCTTCTTGTTGTAATCACACTTTGTCCTTTCTATGGAAGCATAACCGCACACACTTGCTCTTATTAAGCTGAAACACTCTGAAACCTAATCGTCCAGCTCGTTCTCAGGTGGCCAGCATTGCAAGTAGCGAAAATGTTGAAGGAATACGAACCTACGGTGTGATTTATATGGATCTTCGTCTGTGTTTTACTGCAAAATCTAGAGAGGCAACACGATACGATTTATCATTACGATAGTCAGATCTGTTGTAATTTTATTATTGTCGAATGCAGACAGTTCGTTCGAACACACAGTTCGAACAGATCGTTACAATGGCAAATACTACTATCAGCTGGTTCAGCAGATTCCAGAAGCAGCAACCGCTGGGGCTCTGACTGAGTGTGTCCGAATAATAATCGGACGGCCAGCGCAGCAATAGGCACCAGATGTAGTGGTGGAGCTAAACGAATGCGTTTGGACACTGCAAGAGCGCAGCCGCGGCGACACATCGGTATAATAACAAAATACATATATCCTGTACGAATGTGTATGTGTCTCCTATATTTTGAACAGATCAATAGTTTGTCGTATGACAAGCTAAAGCTTGGTAAATTGGTATTGTGTGCTAACCGGTTTATCTGAGACAGAAGCATTATTATAGAAGCAATATAGAAACATTACTTTCCATAGAAGGCATGCGAAATTTTAGAGGTTGAGACATGTAAAGCGTCAAAATCATATTTAGTATTTTTGTTTCTCCATAAAAACGACAAATTTAAAGGTGTTTTTAAACTATAGTGACACACTGATAGTTTCAAATTGCAGGTTAATGTTTATCTATATTGTACGTTTTGCCTTCAGGTTCTAGATTTAATTTCATTCAGTTCGAGTTCCAAATTATGCCGGTGCGTTAAGAGTACCATGCGGCTGTCGGACAAGAAAAAAGCGCTGGTTCAACCTGTCTATCTAAGATTTTTTGACGTATTCAAAGCTCGTCATCGATTACATCCGCTCTCGCTTTTTTTATTGTTTTAGAATATCCTTTCTGTTTCAACCCCTAATAATCATGTGGGTTGCGATATTACAGCGCTGGTTCTCACCGTTGCTATCCTGCGGGCAATTCCGATTGCGTGGACATATATGATGTCTCCATTAATGGCGCCCGAGGTACCACATCAGTGTGCGCCTCCCCCTAGACTTAACGAGACGATATGGAAGAGCTTTGCCCAACCTGAAGAATGCACCGCTTTTCCACTGGCCTCGATCTTCAATGGTACCCATTTTCACCAGCCGTCGATCAGTGGTCTTCGGCAGCCGTGCGAGTTTGGCTGGACGTACGAGATGGAACACTTCGGATCGACAGCGACCTCCGAGTGGGACCTTGTATGTGGCCACTCTTGGATGCGCTCAGGTCTTCAAGCGACGATTATGGCTGGGTCGTTCAGCGGCGTGACACTGTTCGGTAAGCTCGCCGACGCGTTCGGGCGAAAGAGCACGTTTTACGCCGGTGTATTAGTCGCAGCGACAGCAGGTGTGGTTGGAGCCTTTGTACCAACCCTGTTGTGGTTTAATATTTGTCGTTTTGTCGTTGCGGGATGTGCGGCCGGGCTCACGGCTGCCATCGTCACCCTGTTTATAGAGATCATGCCGAACACCGATCGTGTCTTGATGAATGTCGGTTTTGGAATCGGCTACGTGGTTCCGCTTGTGCTTATCGGCTTTCTGTCATGGGCACTGCAGAATTTTCGAATGATGCAACTCGCTCTTGGATTATCCTTTCTGTTGGTTGTGCCTTTCTATCCGTTCGTTGAAGAATCGCCTAAGTGGCTTCTAGCCAAAGGTCGAACGACGGAGGCCGCGAGATGCATTACCCGGATATTGTGTCGAAACAAACGGCCCATCCCGTCCATGGTGTTGACTATGAATCGGTTGATGGCACATCAAAGACAGCAGCGCACCAACGAGTCCGAACTAACGTTGAAGGATCTTCTTAAGCTACCAGCAACTCGGGCTAATTTGGCAAGCATATTTACTCTATGGTTTTGTGAATCTGTCACATACTATCATATCATGTTGAATGCTCACAAATTTCCTGGCAATCCACAGCTGAATTACGCACTTTCGGCGTCCGCCGAGATTCCCGCAGCGTTTATTGGCATTTGGGTGTGCCGCTATATCGGCCGAAGGGTCTCACAGACCGTGCCAATCATCGTCAGTGTAGCAAGTTTTGCTCTAATTCTTCTCCTCCTGCCAAGTTCGTTAATGTGGCCAAACCTGCTCGCCATGATGTGGATACGTTTTCTACTCAAATCACAGAACTTCACACAGTGGATAGCGGTTCATGAAAACTTTCCGACGCCAGTTCGTTCTACAGGTTTCGCATTTTGTCACATGTTCTCAAGATGCGGAGCAACGGTGGCGCCGTTCATTGTTGATCTCGGCAGGGCGACACATTCCGCTATTCCGCATTCGATATTTTTTGCCTCTGCAGCTCTCGAGTGCTATTGCCTTTACAGGTTACCCGAGACGCTCAACGAGCCACTCCCGGACACACTTGAAGAATTAGAGAACATTTGTCAAAAAGGGAAATCAAAGAAGTCGATATTCAATAAATTGTAGAAGTGCTTAAAACACGGAGGCGCTGGTTTGACGCTATCTCACATTGAGACTACGTTTAGTGAGGACCTTTTGAGATAACGTTACAAGCCGGCCTTTGCGCAAAAGATGAACAGTGTTCAAATTTTTACCGAATAGTCATCAAAAGACTCAAAAGCGTTTAAACAAAAAATTATTTTATTTTAATAATCTGGTACTATTATTTTAAGAAAAAAATAGAGACTACACAAACATCAGCTGGATTAACGTGGCAAATAAGAACTATAATACAGAGCATGAAACATCGTAGTAGTAGTATACACCATTCTACAAACGATAGATTGTTAGTATTGGCTAGACAGCTGTTTGCAATCACATGATTTGGCATAGCTGTACGGGCCCTTCATAGCCTCCTGTAATAGTTGCTGTACATTGTACTGATTGATGGTTTTAATCCAGTGAAAAATTTAGAGATCAAAATAAAAAATTGTTCTCATATATAATGTTCTCATATGTTCTCAAATATACCGAAATATACCGAATTTTGGCGGCGTAAGAGGTTATAGTTTGGCTTCTTATCCGGCATTAATTGTAAATTAAGGGTAACTGTATCAATATTTTGCACTTTTTGCGAAGCAAATTATTCAAATCCTCGCTTTTCTTTTAGGTAGAATGAAAGTATCATTAATAAATAAACATTAGCTTTTCAGTCACAGCTGTACTGGTATGTTTTAGCTTACAGTCGAAATGTTAACGAAGTAAAACACATTTCAAACTTTGTGACGAAAACTATATTTTCACACTGGTGTTTCTTTCTTGATATTTACCGGAAAATAAGGCCGTTCACTTAATAAACCGTTAATTTTTGACATTAGTATACCAGATCGATTGAGTGTAAAAAAGTTTATTAGAAACGTAGTCGTGGATGTTCTTAGATCGATACGCTTCTTGGTATGGCTTATTCAAGTTTTAAAAGGACGAATAAGAAGGCTCAAATACCTCCAAACTATTTGGGTTTGCGGAAAATGTATGAAAACATTGTTTGGAATTTTATGCTCAAATAGTCCAAGTGCATTTCGGGTTTACTTTTGCATGTTAAAAATAAATTGCAATATCGTCAGTGTAATATTTTGAAAGCGACTATAGTAAATATAAATACACCATAATAGGCGTTGTGATTAATGATAAATTACAACTCTATTCCAAAATCTAAGCGATGTGAAACGAAGATCGGAAAAGAAAATAATCATCGATTAATTAAGATTTACATATTTACAAGATTTACATACATTAAGATATACTCCATATATATGAATAGCTCTGAAGGTGCTTATCTCGTTGTAAATCTGTCCTGCGTCGTGGGCCTAACATCCGAAGTAAAGCCAGCATATTTATTCTCATATGGACATGCAGCATCAGGCATTTTAAGTACCTGTATTCGGAAGGCGAGTAGAATTATACAGAGAGATGTTTATATAGAGAAAAAACTGGAGTTGTTTGTGGATCTAGACTCTTTATGCAATGATAGGAGAGGATAAGAATAGCACGGATGATCAGCGTACATATTTACACACCCCCGTCGAGTGAACGCAATAAATGGGTTGTTATCGTTTGAAATAAATCCATTGGTGCAACAACAATGGGGATAGCCGCTACCTCGCACCTCGAAGCTTTCATACGTACACACGTAGTCGCTCTACATCCTACAGCTCTACGCTTTACGCTCTACAGTCGATAAAGAGCCGCTTACTTAGGGGTACGCGATTAACTGACAAAGTTGAAGGAACTTGTTTTTGACAGGACAGTTTATGATGTCTCTATCGTAACAACACGCCAGAATTATCACAACATTGTTTCTTACATTGACAATCTGCAAACTTCGACTATATTTCTCATGTTTTAATTGAGCTTCGCAAATGTAATTTGCTGTTAGCCGACTTCGCTTGGAATGACTGCATGTTTACAAGGCAAACAAAAAAACGAGACTAATTATGGTCCTTGCTATATGAGTGAGTCCTTGCGTGGCGGTCACCGTTTAAACGTGGCTTGATTATACTTTGGCAATTTATTTTATTTAGGACCTCCAAAAATCAAGACATAAGCTCGATTAAATGATATGAATATCAAGTCGTAAGAACTGTGGGTGCTTTCAATCAAATTTAAGGTGGAGCAAGGCCATTGCAAAAACATCTGCACAAGGGGTTCTGTATGTTTATTGCAGGCTGTGGCCATTTTCGAGGCATGTTGCTTTTAAGGAAATACGAGTAAGTGATTCTGTGTTGTAAATGGGTAGCATAGACCCCAATTTTTTTTATTAACGGCACAGTTGTTGAGATATTCTACGAATAAGAATAAGGGGACGGTGCCGTTTGGCGACAGTTTGAACCGTCTTGGTGAAATCGTCGGAAAGAAGCTTAGAGTAAAAGCCAGAAAATCAAAATCAGATTCATCGTTGCGTCACGTGGTGGTTGAACAAAAATATTGTCCTTTCTTAGTAAACGCATCGCCTAAAAGGCACCGGTCTCTTCGGGTGAGCTTAATTGAAACTTAACGCTTGCATGAATGCCAGTGTAATGATCAACTACACACTGTGAGAGGTCAGCTCACCTGCGTTCCTACGTTTTTATACGACGCGAGATTAACTTTATTGCCTTTTTTATGTCATGGAGGAATGGATTAGCTTGGTTTTAGAAGCGAAGAACGAGAATCGCGGATAATTAGCACTAAGCTAAGCGCGGGTAATTTTTTATGTTGAGATACAGAGAAGTGAATGATCCAATAAAAATTAAAAGTTGTGATGATGAAGATCGGGTGAACGGGGAAGATCATTTTTGTTGCCTGTCGAAATAAAAAAAATATAATTTTTGAAATATCAGAATACCAATTTGCGAGCAAAAAGCAATCAACTCACGGATTTCTAAATCCAAATATTGAATCTAACCTGCCCAGACAACAACGTCGTCTCCCTCTGACAGCGCCATATCGTAGTCTCTCCGCGTCGTGGAAATCGCCCTGCAAATGAAAGCTCAGTGACGCGGTAGCTTGATGCATTTGCATGCGCCTTGCGATCGGAAGAGACGCGCAGGTGCACGAGTTCCATCCCTGCCATTGCTAATTTATATCAATAAGGTTTGTCATACGAAATAAGCCAAAGCGGTATCGTGGACGTTAAATGTTGCGTGGTGATCAGCCCTAAAAGTATTTTTTGTCAAGGCGTTTATAACAAATTACAGCTTTGTACTTGACTGCCTGTTGCCTTTTTACAAGCAATTGGGTGGCAGTGAGGAGTACATTTAAACTTTTGCGTAAACCAGCGTCGTTGAATCAGTGGTTACTTCAGTGTTTGAGAAAGGCGATCAGCTTTATGATGGAGGAACATTACTGTCCCATGGCAACATCCATTTTTTTTTTTGATTTTTTGATTTTTTTTATTTAATTTTGAGAAACCTATTATTGATCACGGCGACGCAGCCCCAAACCATATTTTACGATTGGGGCCTACTTATAAAAGCCGAAGGAATTTTTGCTGCGTTTACGGCACTTTTCCTTGCACATATCGGGAAAACGATATAATATCTCAGTGTCGAAATACGCAATCGTCATTTCAGAAAGTCAAACTATTTTAGACTATTCTAAACGGTGAACTCATCATCATGCCGATAGCTTTCGTGCTCTCGGAGTGATTCTGAACGCCAAATTTAACTTTATAAAACATAATATTGCCATTATAAGTATCAGGAGCTACTAGGCTTTCAAACACCATTGTCGATGCTTTGTTATAAAACGACCTGCATTTCACACTAAATTAATCTTATGTTTTCTAAATTTACTTATTGTGCTTCAATATGGTCACCCCCCATATGGTTATCATAAATCACATGGTTAATCTGCGGTTGTAAAGTTATCTGCAACAAGACGACGACATGCAGATTTCTTCAATTTTTTAAAGAATGCCGCAGTCGTATTTGTCTCCAGTCTCGTGAATCGTATAATGTTACATGTGATTTCTTATTCAGCACTTCTCATAACGACTAAGAACTAAATACCTCAAGCTCACATTTTCTTTGGTGCACTCGCACCACCATTTAATGAATAAAAATAACCATTAATAATGTTTCAGTGACGACAGTTCGGTTCATACTGACAGATGGATAGTCTAATCGACTTTCATAGCCTATGCTACCCTCTAACAAATGATCTCACCGCACGAGCACCGATGAGCTCTGTTCCTAGCCAGAGTCCAATAACGAACGAGGCCGTAAGGCATTGAAAATGTACAGCCAAAGCAGCTTTCTTCTTTCGTTCGTTTGTACTTTTCGCGTGTCAGCGCATAGCAGAAGGAGCGAACGTTTTCTACCCGGCTGAGTTAACCGCCAGTCAAATATCGGTGCTGTCGGCGAATTCGCAGCCTCTTAAGTATCGGCCACCGGGAAAACGGTTGTTCCATTTAAATATTCTCCCCAGCTCTCGCTCTGCCCTCTACCCGCTTCGCCATCTCTTTAGCTTTTGCTCGTTCGGCTGGTTCGCTCAACACTTACTCGATTGGTTTCACGTCACAATGTGCCGTGGAACAGCTGACATATTGCCTTGCGATCGCTCCGTTGTGGCGGCTCATACTCCTCCAGACGACTGCTGCGATTACAAACGGCAACTTTGAAACTTCTCCATTTAGTCTGCTTTATCAGGTGACTCTCGCATGCGATGCTGATATATTTCTAAGAGGTAGATGAGTAATTAGGCAGGAGCCGCAAGGGATGTTCGGCCATCTACAAACTGCTTTGGCTTCTTTAAACAAACGCCTATTCGTTTGCGCGTTTGGAGACCCTGAAGGTACTTAATCCCTTTTCAAAAGCTAGATGGCGAACCATCGGCCCTGCAGTGCTGCAGGCCTGTCGCGTGTGTCATCACTAGAAGCAGCGGATGTACGTCCCAGCTGGCAGGGAGGATTGAAGCGTCGGCGGAGAACTAACAACGCCCCCTTCCTCGTGTTACCGGTTTCCTTTTTCCTTAAGCTGATACATAGAAGGAAATCTGGCAGCCAGCTTTCGGCTATCCGTGAGAAGCAAACTGAAGCCGAAGAGGGGAAGACGAGGGTAAGAACCGCCCTTCGAAGATCACTTTGGTGCCAGCCAACAAAGAAGTCAGGAAAAGAGGAAATGCTAAAATAAGATTCGATGTCTTCAGAAATTGAGACTTGAACAAACTGCTCAGATGTTATTGAATATAGGTTTGGCGACTTTCTATCAAGTTTACGTAGTGTAGAGTAACGAACACTACAGCCAATCAGTAAATGAATACTGCCTGTTTAGTTCGAGAAACAAAAATGCTAACTGAATAGAATTTTTGAAGCGCGACCGGAAGGGCGCCCCATGCAGAACAACGAGGAATCGAAGGCTAGCCATGCGTATCATATACGATCATTTCAAGGGCTATCCGGTATAATGGCAAGCGAGGCTAAATACGCACATGAATCGACATGTGAGATTTTTTGAACGGAAGAAACACAAGTCAAACGTGCGTGTGTGCGTACCATGCTCCACAAAAAGCTGTCAATTTTAACTGCTAAGGTGGTGAAACACCCAAGGGGCCGGCTATTCCTCTGAGGTTTGGGACACGAGATCTAATTAAATTTACAGTAATTTTTTAAATATCATAGCGTCCTTAGTGTCAGCACACCGTGAAGTTTCGCTCGAACAGCCTGAATAGCAGTTACAGATCTGACCCATATCATGTTCAGATTTGGACCCACTGTGATATATACAATACAGCTATTAGGAATTAGCGGCGCTAAAACGGGTGAATCTTATCAAAATTAAGGTTTGTTAAATGATACTGTCAAATCGTAATTACTTCTGTTATAAGATAACAGGAAAGTGTAACCCAAAAACTATTTACGTAAGAGTTAGTTTAGTGTCGTTAATCCTATTCGTTTAAAAAATCAGACGATATAAATGCTTGATCAGACGCAATAACTTTTTTTTGTAATGCGAACACCTTCTTGCAATTGTCTTACCATACAAACACAAGATTCCCCAGCAGATTATTTAGTACCTTTATAGTCTTAGCTTATTTAAATACGAATGGGAAATAGAATCCTACAATTTTGAAAAATAATTTTAGTTTAGATACGTTTTTTGGGGGCGAAACGCTAGCAACACGCAGAGAGGTCATATGGGAATTTGAAGACGTCTTCTCCCGTGTAAACAAATAAAAAAGCACAGCTACGATTTAGCCATGAATAGGCGTTTTTGTGTCTTAATTGGTAGCCGTAGCAGATATTTTGAGAACATTTAATACGCGATATAAATTTTCATCATATATATTTCCAATACTAAAAAATTTACCTGGTACGCAGCAACATCTGGTAGGTAGGTGAGAATGGTGTCTATTGCTTTTTTTTTAACTAAAGGCGTTTTTTAAATCTAGATGCTTCATGGATATTTAATGCTGAAAAATTTTGGAATTAATTTCTATTCAACTAGTACACATTTTGGTTCTTCGAAGACATGCTTTACATGCGATAAGATTACTAAAACGTAGCCCAATGCAAAGTGCTCGCGCGAAACCTAGGAGTGGATAACCTGGAACAGAGTTTAGACGAGGCTTTTCAACAAAAATAGTGTGCCCCAATGTCAAAAAAACGGAACGGACCACCCCAAACCGGCAGAAAACTTTTAAATTGCCCAAAGAAGACCTTGGACTTTTCGATGACCAAAAAATACACGGGCCTCTTGACCTTCCAAAACAGCTAAAATTTTTCAATCCTTCAAAAAACTGCAATCGCTTTTGTCCCTAAAAATATGGCACAAACTTGTAACGAGCGAAAGCAATGAAAACCATTCTTCTATTCTCCCAAGTTTGGTTTAGCATTTCGAGTCTCTCCTCTCTGTCGAGGGGCAAACACGGCTATGATGGAAGTCACTTATCGATGAATAGGGTTAAGGTGAATGTTGAAGAAAGCAATGTGCAGGCTGGTGATTCAAAAAATCGAAGGTCTGAGCCACCGCATTCCTCTCTCGGACAAATTCGGATTTAGTAAGGAGCACCAAGTCTATCCATATCTTCCAATTAGAGGCTGAGCCAGTAGGGGTTACATCTGGAAAACACTCATAAGGAATCTTCATCTATTGATTAAAGGCGTTTGTGCAAGCCCTTCGCCATCTATTGAAATCATTTCAGTAAGTTAGAGTCATTGTCACCATCGGAAAAATAACCTAAAGTACCATAGCAGAGTGTACAAGCGTGATACAAAAAGAACGACACCAATAGGAAATAGTGAAAAACACGGGAACCCAACAAGGTAACCCTTCGACCAGTGCATTTTTGTGCTGCTTACCGGTCTTGTCCTCTATGTGCAGTAGAAATTTTGAAATACCCGATTACCTATGTACATACAGAACGCTGAGCGAGTACCGCAGTCTAGGCGCTCCTTGATGCATCTCTAACATTATAAAAGTACATTTGTGCTGTCGAAGGGTTAAATACATAAAAAATTGACGGTAAAGTGGCAATGATGCTAGCGTTATTGTGGCCGGCGTACGGAGTGTGTAAGTTATTTCGTATATATTGAGCTGTGCGTTCACTTTAGAGGAACGCGACAGCTATCATATATAGGGAAATCATGTTCTCCCTCCACAAAGATATTAGCAAGGTTGGACAGATATTTCGTCGAAAAATCTTTTTTATTCTTAAAACAGCACTTAAATTGATGTACGGGCTAGAGCGAGGGTAGACCTGTATGATTCAGACAAACCGCAAGATGCTTAAAGGGTGTTTTTTTAGCGATCACAAAACGGACACCAGTTGTTTGTACGTACGAGAAACCGCCATGTGTGCCTCATGTGTAGCTGAGCGGCGATGGTGTAAACGCCTCGAGAGAGCATTGTCTACAGGTTTTACCATCGCATATGAAAAAGCACGTTTTTTTCTGTTCATATGAGGTACGTCTTTTGCCCCGGCTGCGATGCGCTAGGTACTACGTGGCTGATTGCGCAGTTCTCGGACGGAAACGATTATACCAGCTCTCCCTCTCTCTCATCGGGGTGGACCACTGAAACAGTGCTGCTTGTACTATATATAGATGAGCGAAATGAATGAAAAGTACACGGCAATTTTTTTGTCTCCTGAAAAAACAACGTTTTTTTCAATACAATATTTCAAAGTGACTTTTGGAGTAAACATTTCTGTTAATTGCTCATTGGAATTTTTAAACGTATGAATCGAGGGGCTTTTGAATTTTCTCATGGCATACTTTGGAGCCGCATACATTGATATAGATGGTAGGCCTGATCAGAGCATAACTTTGATCCTTTGGGACTCCATGATGGCAGCTTACACTACGTCTCATGTCGGTCCTTAACACAGATTAACTTCATTATACTGGGAATGTCAAAGCAGAGAGAGGCAACTGCAAAAGCAATGGCGGCAACTCAGACACAGATAAAGAGGGGAACCAGGTAAGCGAAAAGGCAGAGAAACCTTAGAGCGACTGCTCCATTGAGTCGTCGCTCTGGGTTAATGCCCTATCATTTTTGACAGGCTATTCAAGAAGGTTCTGAACGAGGGAAAATTGCTCAAGAAAGGGGCATTACTTAGCACCGAGAAAAGAACCGCCATTCATTCATACAGTGGTTTCTACTGGAAAAGTGGCGAAAAAAAATGCAAAAGCTGTAAAGCTGTAGAGAACTCCACGTGAAATGCTTCGATTCCGTAGGCAATTTTACAGTGTTGGGTCAAATAAAAGACATCGTCTATGTTATCATATGCAGTGTATTATTTTCTTTCTGAGTGCTCTCAAAGCAGGAGCAACAACATATTAAGTTTGTCATTTTCAAGCGGGGATTGTTTAACTCACTTGGCGAGCTAGTTTCGCTTTATAGCTTTAGTTGGTTATTAACTTGATCGACTCATCGATACGTATAAAGATAGCCTCGATTCGCATATTCCATTTAAATCTAGGACGCGATAATCCAGAATCTTGGACGCTACTGTTATGCCATTCCACTTGACATTTATAGTATGAAAAATGCACATATAGATCAGGGCTTCTTCGTGGTGGCAGCTGGAGTGGTGAATTGGCTGTAGAGCTAATTTTAATTACATATTATTCACCCGATAAAAACTTGTTGGTGGCTAGAACCTTTGCAAGCTTAACTATTCGTGTACCTAAAGTAACGCGAAGAACTTTTATAATAACGAGATGGAAACCTGCCACTTCATCCAAGAATTGCTCAAACAATTGTATCCAGAATATATGATTGAATGAGCATTAAAGATGAACACACCTCAGGATGGTGGCCTTCAATAAATGTCTGATGAACAAAATTAATTATATAAAAAGTGGGAGAAGAGGAGGTGGACTGTGTAACATTAGTGTCGGTATAAGGTTTTCGCGAGATATATATATATGGGCACTCTCGTAACTAGGTTGTTGGATATTATTTGACTTAAGCTAGTTTTTAAAACGTCAAATGCTCTGTTTGAAACGTTTTTCATTTACACAATACATTCTCCAAATTCGGTTTCGAGTCGTTTTCGAGTTCAATGCTTCGGACGAAGCATACACACCAAGAATTATTCATTTGGTTTGAATCGTGAAGGACTTGAATCATACACGAGCACGAATGAAACACGAGATGTGTTAATTTAGCCGGATGACCATAAAAATTCACCTGGACATAGGCATGCTTCGCTAGTAACCTAAATTTAATCGAACAATTTATGGTTTTTCCTCTGCAGCCTCCCACAGCCTCCTTGGCCGCGTGTTGTTCATCCCATCATAGAACCGTAATCGTAACACTGTCCCAAAGTCAACAGCTCCGATTGCCTCATGCCTGGTTTACTACACAGCCCTGGCTTCTTCACCGTTTCGGGGTGGGGTTAGCAGAGGATAGGGGAAGGGGGAGATGATCGGAGGGAGCTGGCAAAAAACCCGGGTACAGCTCCCACCGATTTGCCCTACCGAGGGAAATGGACGGAAATATGGTAAGCAAGACGACAACGAATGAGGGAGCGCGGAAGCAAAGTGTCAAGCTTGGTGAGCCATTCCGACCACAGCGGTTTTTCATAATAAATGAGTCATGCGTGCTCTGACCGTTATACTAACTGCATGTGCAGAAAGACGGACAAACAAACCGCTTCGCCTTTCATTGAAAGCAAAACTCTGCGGAGCCAACAAAGAAACGTCTAACCTTTCCTGTAGCAGAGTGTGAGTTCCTTTATGAGGGTCTTGCAGATAACGATAAACTCTGGTAGCCTACTTTTTCATCACTGCCTAACCACTAAATCCCGTGGGGCTGGGATCTGGCCTTCTAAAGGACCATTCTCTCTTGTAGAGAAAGCGAGAAATTTTTACACCACTGCCTAACGTAGCGAGCGGCTAGGAAGCCTTCCTAGCAGAAAGCTAACTATGGTCCATTAAACAGCGTTGCGTTTCATACCTCTTATGAATCTCAGCTGTTTCTTTCAATCTGTGACTAGTGTCAATTGTTTAAAAACCACTCAAGTTCACCTATAACCCTTCAGTTCAGATATTTTAGAATTTCGGACAGGTGCCGGACGGTTTTCTGTTTTGGTAAAAACAAAAGTCTTCTCTCTGTTTACTAAGCAGCGGATGCTTGCAAACGCGTTTCACTGTAGATTTGTCGGTCTGCAGTTACACTGGTCTCTTGAAGCGCTAATTGGCCAGCTCCCTTCGGTCTGAAAGCTTGGGGTTTTAATAAGATGGCTGACCTAATACGTATTTGGCTATTGCGGTAATTCATAATTCGACAAAAAGAGATATTTCAAGTTTGAACGTGACAATATTAAATAAATTGAACATTCTTTTAAACTTATAGACGTTTCTTGGGACCGACTGTGCATAGTTCAATTTAGGAGCAGCTCATATATTACGCAAAGGTAAACGCAAAATACATCACCTCTACCAATGGTGTGGAAGCTATTCGTGTGTTTATTAGAGACGTAGGTATAAAAAAATGGTGCTCTATATTTCACTCTTTATCTGAATGAATAAAGCAGGATTCCAGTTACGCTACGGAGTATTCATTCATTTGAGTCACAAAAGTGCCACTACAAAGAACCGTAAATGACTGCTTCAGCGAGAAACGACGTATCGTCGATTGCCGCTAGCATATGATCCCTTGTTTAATTACGGGTCGGCTACATTCAAAATTTATTGCGCGGTACTGGGCGCAGCGCACTTAGAACTATTTCAGACCGCATCATTTTTTGTTTTTTTTTCTTATAAATGACGAATTACTTGAAAATAATCGACTTGAAATATACCTGCACCTTATTATCACGCTGTGGCGGTGTCTGGGCGGCTAAGTAGCTGCCTGTGAAGCTGGCGCTTAACATTCAGCATCCACACACTCCTTGTCTACTTTGTCCACTTACGGTGGTCGGATGTAATACTAAAAGCGTTCCCCAAATAATGATTTAGGTTGCAATCCATTTTAGTGCTTCTTGACAGATTTTTCGATACCAGCTGTTTATCTAGTTCTGCCGCATTTTCTGGTGACGAGCACGGAGGCGGTCTCTCTAGCTCTAGATTTACAGTGTATCAACGTAATTATGCACGACCATTTACAACGAGAGCATATATAACAAGACTGAGCGGCACTAGCAATCTGTTCATGTGGAGCGGTTTAGCTTAAAGATTTGCAGAAAATGTGTAATAGCTTAGCTAAGAGGATAAATATTTAGACTGAAATCAATATGAACAAGTGAGAATTTAAACCAATCCCTTGAGCGAGGGACAAACGGATACGTGCATCCTCCCTTCCAGCAGCCTTTAGCCTTTTTGTAGTCGTTACCTTAATAATCCACCTGCGATCAAAGTTGCGCCCTACTTTGGATAAAACCGATCTCTCACCGTTGAAGGTCTTGTAGTAGCGCTTAATGCGCAACCTCAAACGTGGTCTATCCACAACGTCTTTTTCAAAGACGCTAAGGATATCAAAAAGTAGAAATGCGAAATCATTCAATAGTTGCGACGTGCTGATACCTCGCTTGAACGTTGGGACGAGTCTTTCTGAGCTTTAGGGCTTTTAATGCTGCCTTTGTGCAATGAAAAAGAGAGACCGGTCTGAATGTGCGCCAGTGCATTATATCTCGTCGGTTCGCAAACTTACGGTTTGGGCAACACAGACATTTTAAAATGAAAGATAGGGGAGGAAACACACACCTTGCGGCTAGATTGCTCCTTCAGGCTGACAGCTATCGCTCTATTCTAGACTTCCGTAGCCTCGATGAGAACTTGCTGAATTGCCAAAGAGGTCTTTTCAGAACATTGTAGCGTAGTCATAAAAGCGTGTGAATTCATGGGCGGTGTTAGACAACAATTGTCTGCCTCAATAAGGCGTCCTATGATAATGTCGAGCATTGTAAAATAACCCCTAGAAAAATATCTATTAGTAACTTTATTTACAATTATTTAAAGCAATAAGCTGTTGCAATATTGTGGCTGCACCAGTGAATGAGTTGGCTTAAGTAGAAGGGGTCCATCGCAAAAAGGCTTGTTATAAGCATGAGTCTCAGGTTGAACATTTATGCTTTTCGGGGTAACCTTAGAAACGTGTCAACGCGTGACTTCATTGTTAGTGAACACAGGCATCTTCGTTACTGGAGAAAGCATGCGAATGTTCAAAAATATGCTCATATAAGTACCTTTTTTGTCTCTTGCTAGGATTTTAAATTACGTATTTAGCGTGCTGATCAGGTCTTCGGCTCGAGATATTTGTGGAAAACAGATTTTGGAACCTACGTATTAAATTACGTTTCTGCAGACAAAGTAAAAATGGAATCAGCAGTTTTAACCAAGATCACGGAGGCCAATTGCATATTTCAATTCAATACAAAGTGTTCGGCGTCGATTCGGCCACCTGACTCGGGAAAGACAGTGCACGATTTGGCAAACGCTACCGAATGTTAGACAATATATTAGCAAAATAAAAGCCAAAAAAGATTTTTCCGCTTACCTTTCCGCCACAGAGAAAGCTAACTGTAACTTTACCTACATTATTTCGCGTTTAATTCGGTTGATGTATTGGACTTTGGCAGCAGCTAGGGGAGGTTCCTTCCGTTAGATTAATGGAAAATATCCTGGAAGAAGTTGGCATGTAGTATCGTCAATACAACTAATATAAGAAGCTTAGGAATAACGAAGGAGCATAACAAAGTAAAACAATATGTCGCAGAGGTCACTAAATGATGTACGTGCTTGTTAAAGTGCCGGTTCATATAGGTTTTACGATCCCGTAGTTCAAGTCTACATGTGTATGTTCAGCCATTGCTCGTTAAATACGTCTATACCCGTGCTGTCGTTGCCACGGCGATGGCGGCCAAGTAACTGACTACAAAGCTGGCGTCGTAGTAAAAATCCTGTTGTGAGCCACTGGCGGCCTGCTCTAAGCTTCTGGTGGCCCAACACTTTGTACGCTCAACCCTTTGTGTGCTTGAAATTGCACAAAACCGTAGCATAACTTTAACACACGAGAGCTTATATAATAAAAACACGTGGAGTCGTTAGTGTTGAATGCTTGAACGTTAGCTTGAGCTAGCCGCTTGAGTTTATTCTGATTTCTGGTGCTGTTTCGAGCAGTATACTTGCGTAGCACATGCAGCGATATGGTTATGTTGTAGTACAGGAAGTGCTAAGATCACTCACCCACATATTTTTAGGGCTCACCATCACCCAACATTTAACGTCTACGGTACCTTTTGTTGTATTACCCTATAAGGTAGATCACGCCATATACATGTAAATGTGCAATGGCGGGAATCAAACCCGTGCGCCTACCTTAGTGTCTCTTTCGGTCGCAAGGCGCAGGCGAATGCACCAACGCCGCTGAGCTCGACAAGATCACTTACCTAGAAACTTTTTAGCCTATTTTTCACCAACGCGAAACAGTAAGCCAATGATTCTGCTGAATTAAAAAAAGTGAACATTATCATATTGCGTTTTTTTTACTTATAAAGCGGCCATCGTCGTTGACAAAGAGGTGCTATTGATACGCCGAAAGCAGACAGCAGCTTCCTTTAGAGTACACTTGTGTGTTGTGTTCGATTAAGGTATCATAGCATCCGTCTGTAGCACTCATTCCTCAGCAGAAGAAGGTGCCTTGTTTTACCGACCGTCGCGATTCCTGATCGCAGATGTCGGAATGGGTGTGACCCATGATAATAACTATACGGCGCTGGTCTTGTCAGAAATCTAATACGAATCGTCTTCGTCTAGGCCCAGTCACCACACTACCGCACGTCCGACTGTGAATATATGATCCCTTTCTTACGTAGCTATTTCTGGACTTGCCCACTGACAAATATCCCCGTTTGTTATGAGGTCAGGGTGAAGCTTGCGTGTTCGGTCTCGGTGTCAGTCGTAAGTGCTAAAGAAAGGGTCATATACTCTTCATTCTTATTGTTTTGCGACGTAGCTGCTGCGCTGATCGTCCAAACTAGACATCGCAAGAGTTCTTTATAATGAGCTGGCTGAGCTCAAACGGTAGCTCACATGTGGCGTGTTTTCTATTGCTGTTGCTAGTCATCTCCAGCCCATCTGGATCAAATGTTCTCCTCTGATAGCGCTGCCGGCTTCACGTACGATATCCTCTCTAGCTTGATTTGGATGGCTTGCTTACGGTAGGCTTTTCATTGATAGTGATACTGCCTTTCTTCCATAAAAAAGGATTCCTTTTCATATAAAAGGGGCTGTTCTCAAGAGAGATGGTTAGCACTACCGCTCACGGCTTTGGCCTTTTCACTGTGGCCTTTTAGAGCTTTTTCTTCGACGATCTTTGTCATTCTTCAGCGGCTATGTGTCCAAATTAGCGCAGCCTTGAGATGTAATCGACGTCGGCCAGTTACTCGAAGACTGCGGCCATGGGCAACCCGTGCCATACGTCGGCTTGGGTTGGGCGAATAAGTAAGGCGGTGGCCGGAGTAGGCCGGTCGACCTATTATATTGTGGCGCGTATGCTGCTGTGTTACGTATGCCGTGGAATAGTTAGTTTGAGAACAGTCGTTCTTTTTCCTGATTGTTCCCTGGAGTATCGCTGTATTCTCTCAGGCCGTCGTAGTTCCTCTGGTCGACTGCACCTTTGAATGGACCGTATACACGCGGTAGCGCGTCCATCAGGTGCTACACAGAAAGTCCTCCTGCATCTGTAACGTCTCTGCTAATTTTTTAGAAGATAATTTAGAAGATATCCACCAGCCTGGTCAATAGTGCGAAATAGGTCGTTTATCACGTTAGGGTTCAGCAAACTGAGTGATAACTGCGATTCGGATATGGTTTGCCTGGTTGAACCAATTTCTCTGTTTCTTCTAGGGATGTCAGCGAGTCGCCTATGATCGCTTACGAGTAGGAAATGTTTTGAGTGTAGACTCAATGATCTTCGCCCATAGAGACATTCTTGAGATTCGACATTATTATTATTATTACGCACTACATGTTGACAAAGAGCTTCCTACGATTGACAAAATTATGGTCAAATACGATTAACAACGTATAGACGTTGCGTTGTACAAAGGTATTTAGCATTTTTCCATCTATTTCAGAGGGTTGTCGATTTGCTAAATGCAATGAGAACAGAACACGGGCTGTGATAAATAAGTAAATGTATAGTGTGATAGGTCACGGCCTTTGATTGCAGATTCTTTTAATGCACAGGCCACCGTCTTTCTCATGTCTACCTATACCCGGCTACCTACCTATTAACTGCTTGCGTCTACAAATTGCCGCATACAAATACATTCACTACGTGCAACCCCCACGAAGCTGGTACGTGTTAATTGTACCAGGCTTTTTCGGTAAGTTTGCGACACTTTCGAAGGTTCGAAACAAATCGAGCAGACGCAGTTGACTCGTGGTGCCACTTAAAAGAGCTACAATTGTGTAAGACTGAACTCCTGGCTAATTTGCGAAGGATTGTCAGATCCGCCCGGTCGATTAGCCGATTCGGCCTCCGAGGACTCATGCAAATTGTTGTGTCAGCTCGGCTTGATGAGACGTAAGAGACTGCAGAGATCCTTTCGAAGCTAGCAGTCGAATCCTGTCAATGAGTGCGGCCAGACGGTGGAGCGAGGGGTAGCTCCGTTTAGAGATTCCGGTTGGACTGGTGGCTGACATGTCACAGTGGGCTGGGCCAGCAAGGAAAGATGACTCGGGTGCTCCAATTAAATTGTTTCGCTAGGCCCATCTTGTAGGTCTATTCTTGGCTAGCCATAATAAGAGAACGATTTCCAGTTCAACTTTGAGTGAGGACCAAAACTGTATTCGTCCGTCAATGGCATTCAATTCTAGCAGTGAGTGCAATCGTGACCTCAAGAGCAACCTAAATTGACTAGCCGAGACGAAACTTCCCATCGGCATGTTCATTGGCGTGAACTACAAAACAGGAAATATTTTTATTTTGCAAATATGAAAGGGATTGCCAAAAGAATAATGACCCCAATAGCTCTTTACTAAGTTTTTGTAATAAATTTTGAGGTCAAACTTGACGTAACGAGGCAATTCAAAAGCTAAAAGGTCATTCATACCATATAAACACGAGAAGGATATTATCTAATTGATTTATAGAAGTTACCAACCCTGTACAACCGTACGGACAAGTAGTGTGAGTTTCGTTTGCATACAGCATGGTAGATTATGTATTCCGAGGGGGTGGCCTTCTCGCATTAGGGTTAGACTCACATTAATAACCCAGACCAGATAGCGCATAGTAGTCGCCGCTTTTCACCTTTGTACGACGGTGGTAGAATGATAATAAAGACGGATTCGCAAGGACAACCAAGTAGGCGAGGGACGTTTTCATTGGCACACCCTGCAAAGAAAACTTTTTGAAAAGTTGCTTCTCAAGGTCACTTAACGATTTGGCAGAAGCTTGCCATACAAACGAGGCTCTTGGATGTATGAATCGCAAATATATATAAAATTCTAGTGGAAGAATTACTTTACTGAACCTAGCATACTTGACAAAAGCCAGTGTTCTGTAATTTTAGTGCCTCAAACATTGGCTTAATTACATCGGCTCTATGTTGTGTTTTCTAACAAAAAATATAAACATCATTCTACGGAAAACGGATCTGAGCAGCTATTTATTGTGGTGACTGTCGAGTGCAGAGTCTAAAGGCTACCTTTGTCGACTGACTTACTTAGGACTGATGCTAACGCACGTAGAATCGCAATACGTTTGGCTAAGCAAATGACTTTCAGCAGTCCGAACACAGCCTAAACTTAAATTCACGAAATATTTATTCCGTACACTAGATAAGCGACACTGGTGTGATAGGGATATTCGAGCGTGTCTGCCCGAACAAACCCCGTTGTACAGCAATTTGGCCTTGATCGCCACTGATAAAGTGTTGTGTGCAACTACAAACCACTCTTCGATGAAGTCGTTGAAGGCTCCTCACGATGATCACTTATTTCGTAGCAAGGCTTTGTGAAGCTTCGGATTACACCATCGCTGTGGGTCAACAGAAAATCCCTGTCGCCGCTTTTCAATTGAAAATCGTGTAATAAGGAAAATATGCGGAGGCTCATAATTTCTTTAAGTAGAGTTGAGCGATTTATAAAGCGATATTAGGGAACGGTGCAGTGCTTATATAAATAGCTTCATATAACTCTAGTGAGGCTTCCAGTGCACCTTGTAAGTACTAGCTAGACGGGCATTATGTTAGACTGATGTTCCGTTCGTTGGAGCTGCCTAACATCCTACAGAGAGCGACTCCATTGGACACAGACTACTTGAGCTTAAAGGGCATATCGACGTAAACATACTGGGTCAACCTAATATGAAGGAGTAAAGTCTACCTTAAATATATTTCTGGGTATAATGACATTACGAGCTTGAGGTAGAAAGTAGGTGAGGTAAAGTTACATTTGATTTTACTTTTAGTGCTCTAAATTGTCTCGTTGTAGACGACTTTTCTGAGAGTAATCTAGTCTAGGGGATTTTTTTAGGCCTTTAGAATTGAGTTTATTCAATTTACTGAGCTGATTTTATTCAGGCCTGTAGCAGTCGTAATTATTTTTCTGAATCGTTTTTAGAGATTTGAGCATTAAATATCTTAGGATAATTTAAACCTGATGACGATTGACGCTCCCTTCCTGATGATGATTTACGGTGGTGCCGATATCTAGAACACATGTTGTAGAAACAAAACAAATGTAGGACAAATTTTGTAGAAAATTACCTCTCTAGCTGAAGCCATCTTACACAAATGAAGGCCGCCTGGCAAAAAACGGCGAGCTTTCTACCCATAATTGTTAAATTTCTAATTTACCATAGCTGGGGTGATCAGCTTTCGGTGTAGTTATTCAGTTCCTATTAGAAGGTAGAGGAGTCGTTTAGTCATATTGTGTCAAGTGACCCTACTAGAAAGAAGGTAGAAAAACCTTATCGCGTCGTGATTATTTGGTCATAAGAGTGAATGTAAACCTCATCGATAACCCCATTCAAGTTAAAATTGTGCTTTGATTAGGCATACTCTAAGAAATTAGCCAAAGTGCAGTGCAGTTGCACCTGTGGCCACGTTGATGGCCGCGTGATCGCGTGATTATAAAGGAGCTCGCAAAAGCCATAACGCTATGCTTAGATATTACGTGGAATTACGCAACAAACAGACGGTGTGCTCTGTATCGAGCATACCGTGGGTGCAAATATGGATGTCATGCTTTAAAAAAGCATGCCATACTAAAGCATGTCGTCTTCCGCGTTACGACAGAAAAGTTTGTGTTCGTGTCAATGTCAAACTTCACTGACGCCTCCGTCCAATATTAATCCTTTTGCGACCAGTCCTTCATGTGTTAGTAATCTCCACTAGATCCATGGTTTTTCCTGAAGATACCAAAGCATTGCATCGTTTGTTAGAGCTCGTCCATCCGCCTCCTTGGAATAGATGGTAAAAACGCATGGTCTCCGTGAAGCACGCAGTATATTGTACATTTGTTGTTGATCATTTTTTCTAGTAATGCCTATGCGAGCTATGAGTTAAATGTTCAGCGCGTGATTTAAACGTTCCGGAAGTCGCTCGTTCCCAATTCAGCTATACGTGCATAGTCATAAAGGAAAAGTTGTAAATGGTTATACAAATAAATAATATGGAATAATCTCTCAACTAACACCTGGAATATAAAAACATTTTTAGTCTTCCAAAACAGTTCTATAAAGCGCATTTCACTGATATGATGTACTTGTCGTTTTTTTCCTCTATCTTCCTTTGACTGTGTCGCCAGTGTTCGGATTAACTCTTCAGAGGCCACCTGACTCTTCAACGACGATTTAGTTTCCTCAGAGTCGTCAAAACACTATTCAGTGAGCTTTGCAAATGAACCACTTTATATTGATAATCGGCATTCTAATACGCCAGAAAGCCCAAACTCTGAAGAGGACGACAATTTTCTCATAGCTATATTATGATACATTGGCGTGAATTTTTCACTAGTCGAAATTGCATTGAAACACGTTGGGCTGTGCCAAATACTGCAATGTGGCTAATAAAACATCCTGTTTTTTTAGTGAGGAGATGGCTATAATAGAGTATATATACAATCCGAAGCAACTTATTCTAACGCCGTCATATATATTGCTGGAGTCTCAGACTTTTAAAATATCTAGCGTATAGCGGTTGTAGACATTTCAAGTTTCATTGCCCGAGTGGTAAATATCTAACCACACTGCTATCCTTTCAATATGGGATCCCTTGGTAGCGGCAGCAGGGATGACACATGAGTTTGAATGAATCTCTTATTAACCGTGGAAATTGTATCTTTTTTCTCGTTCTTCTAACAGCAAATTTGAAAATTATATTCAACGTCCTCTGTCTTAGGCGTTAGCGCTGCGACTTCCAGCTGATTGAAGATTCATCAGATATATTGCTGCTTTTAGCTAAAACTTGTTTGGGTAATTTACATTTATAGCATGCTAATGTTATTCCTTGTCTAGGACAACGCAACCCAGGGGCTCTCAGAATATGGATTCCACGTGGTGGTCACTGCTAAGTAACAAGTGGTGGACTTGTAAGGCGCTAAGGCGCTCGTAAGACTTGTAAGGATGTTAATATCAAGTCGCTAACAGGGGTCAGTATAGTCTCCGTATCGAAAGTGGGTTATCTTCACGGTTTCAGAAACGTCGAAATAATCAGTTGTTCACCTTCTTTAGGTGAATGAAGCCACATGAAGGAGAATCTTTTTGAACCCGTTTTTCTCCTTGGTGTTTTCTGGGAAACGCCTCAGAATATTGCGAGGCATAACTAGACACCTGCTTTTTAAGGACAATTATAAGGTAAAAAAAATAATAAAAACGTTGAAGTAAAGAATTGTAAAAAGCGACTTTTAAACCTATAGAAATTTCTGCCTCGGGCATTCAATCAGAAAGGCAAAGGGGTTTCATCTACAAATATTTACTCTCATTCGAAAATATTAATTTACGATACCCTTGTAGTTAGCATGGGAAAGCTAAAAAGGCTTCCCGCGTCTGCCTAAGAGGATTATGTAATACAAAAAATAGATATATTTTTTGATTACCTATATCGAAAATATTCTTGAACGGTGGACTTGTAGGATGGGGTATTTAGAATCTTTCAGAAGACCTTATTACGACATATCAACATGGTGTAGTTCCACGGGCTATTCGGTTGGCGGTTCCTCAGCATCAACGAAGCATTTTAGGGTGTTTCCGTTAAAAAAAATCTTAATTAGTTGACTTTGACTGATGTTTAACTGTTTTGAAGAATGCAAATTTTTTTGCTCGGTTCTGTTCATTTTTGAGGCCTCTTTGTATTCCTCGTATATCGATGAAACATCTTATGGTTCGTTGACCATCAGTCGCGATTCGAAATCTTTCAGCTTGGGGTAAAATGCTCATTTATGGATACAGTATTCAGGAATTATATGGCTCGCATACATTTTCGGAGTAATGCTAAAATAGCGTGAACTAGATAACATACGTGGATGAAAAAAAACTACTTTTTCCTACCGTGCTAACGACGTCCTTGTGCGGAAGAGCCAATGAAACACTTGTCCCTTTTCGTAATCATCGGGCCAATAAATGCTTTGCTTAAAAAATCATTTGAGACTCTTACCGGACGATCTAAGGACCGTTATTTTTGCGATCTTGCTTATCCCTAAATTGATAGTGTTTATGGGAGCTATGATTGAGGAGATGAGGAAAGTAGCCATGGTTCTTTTAGATCATACGCGACGCGCTGGCCCGTTGACATGTCTCTACTGCTGTTCTAGCATACTAGACTACCGCAGATTTCAGAATACAGCGCTCATGGTCTTCTAGGGAGATCACGGTATAGATCAAATGTCATTAATAGGCGAGAGCGAATGAAAACAGGGAATAAGAGTTTTGCCTTTGCCAACGAATCAGATATAGTCGTAAACAAGAACAATAGTTTCGGTAATAAAAACTACCGCTACGTGAGACTTTCAAATGGCAGTAGAGGCCTTTAAAAAAGGTGTTAATAAGAAAACTTTTCTAGCATATCTGGCAGACAAGGATGACCCCCGAGATAGCGCTCAAAATTGGAGCCGGGTTTCTGAGCCAGAATAAGGAAGCATCAAAAGGCCTCCTTTGATAAATCGTACACACTTTTACACTACTACGGGCTGATGCAGCTTACTCTTGTTTGGTTTTTTTGCGGGTGGAGCTGTTTAAGTGAGCTTGATTGTGAAAAATGGTGCCTGTACAGGGTTCGTTACATACGTATACATTACTAGAGCATGTCAAAGAAACCGAGAGGAAGACAGGTTTACCTTCAATGTTTTTAAACAATGGCAATTGAAACAACTATTTAAGATTATAAATTGTGAAGGCAGACGTGACGCGGTAGAGAATATTTTAGGACTAATGAATGTCTTTAATACGAGGAAGTTTTCAAAAATCGCTATCGAAGCATAGCATGGATATTTCGTGAGGGACCTCTGCGTGATGCAAGAACATAATAAATAAAATAAACAAAAAAAACTTATCTATTAGCAAAGTTGTATACCTCTGCATATATTTCGATTAATATCACTTTCTTACAGCGCAAAGGCCAAATGTTATAAGTCTTGTAACACTCAACCTGGTTCCTCCTGAAACGAGGGCAGAGCAAACTTCAAATTAGACTATAAATTCTTAAAGCAGTGCACTATCTGGGCACATCCTATGCTGGAATAAACTAGTCCAAGCCGAATGCAGCAATTTCGTGAAGTATGATTAGTGAACATTAATGTAAATACCAGTGAGAGCCAAACATAAAGAGCTGAGAGAGCATCCCTAGTGTGCAGACAAGCTAGGCTACGATTGTCTCACTACTAAAAACAAAGTAGATTATTCTTTGTGTGATTTTCGTGTTTTTTAAATGAATACCATTTTCTACATTGTCAACGAAGAATCCTAAAGGTATTATGTGATTGCCAATCGCTGAGTCTGTTACACTCATATACGGAGATTAGCAGACCCCTTCAATAGATACAGGAGATTGATACAAGATTTACTCATTACGCTTGAAAGAGGATTCCCACTACATTTCTTTTTACGACAAAGAAACGCTCATGCGCCTCATTTCTTTCAACGAATCAATCAAATCGTGCATGATGAACGTTTCCCATGAGAATGCACTAGTTGGTATTATCAAAGGTTGTCGTATTCACATTGGCCGGTTTCTTTGACCTGAAGATTACAGCTCGTTGGGACGAAATCGATTAGAAGGAAATCGGTACAGTTTGGAACAAATATGCGTTGAAATGCATTATGGTTCACTGGTTTAAAGAAAATAGGTTTTCATTGGAAATATTGAGCAGGCCTCATTCTCATTATATGTTCTAATATCCATATGAAATTAATATACCTACTGTGTCCGTTGTCTGTGTGTTTATGACGGCAGCGACACCGTTGCGAGGTACGCTCCTCGAGAGATTGTATAAATAAGGTGCTCAATTGACCTTAATATAGTTCAGAAGCTTCCTTTAGTGGACGCAGCTTCTTGTCTTTGTCGATTAACTTTTTGGAAAACGTGAAGGAACAATCTAGGCATAAAGCGAGGAGATTTTTCAAAGCATTTATCCGTGCAGCCAGTTCGCCTACACGGTCTGGTCCGTTATCAACCGCTCGTCTAACAAAGCAACCTTTAATATTTGGGAAATGACGAAAAATAGTGCTGGAAATGTTTTCCCTTGAAACCGATTCCATTACCATGAAGTTTGTCCCTGGGGAAGTTATATGGGCTCATCAAAGGGTAACACAACCACTAAAGCCCAAGCCACCTCCTATACATTTTTCTACGTCCGCGGGTAGAACTGTCTCAGCACAAGTCGAGCTACCTCTGCATGGGCAAGTCGGTTACGGGCCTGGTCACACAATTATTCTGCAGACTGAATTTGTGAGGGACGGCTAACGCTACTTGACCTCAATTACAATGAAAGGTTCTCTGCACTGAATCCTCTGAACACGCCCGTTAGTTTATTAATAATTGCAATCATGCAATTTGTATCATGCAGATAACACAGCTAACGCCCTCTTTGGAAGAAATGACCTTTCCAAATATCTTGGAAAAAGCATCATTCTTTATATTACAGGTCTGCTGGTAAGTGTTCCATGCGGTGTTTGCACCAGTAATACTTAATTTCAAGTTACGGCATTAATCCTGCGCCGTGTCGCTGGATAATCAGTTATTTACTTCTTTTTCTCTAATGATCTAGATCCATTCAGCCGAGTTTCCTGCTTTTACAGGCGTTCGCCGATTATTAAGTTATATAAACGAATTCTTGTTGTTGCGCTGAACACGCATCAAGATACAAAGCACTATTTTTTTCAGCTGACTGGCTCAACCGTCTGATTTGTTTTGGCCCTTGGTCTCATTATAGGCTACGCGATGATGTACATTATAACAATACAATTCGTGTCGAACATTGCCACGATGACGCGTTATGCATAGATAGGTAAGAAGAGTTTTACACGAGAAGTTGTGAAACGTAATCATGTTTGCCACCACTCTATCGTATGTCAGATCAGCTTGAAGAACCTTTTGTGACACCTTGGGGACATCTGACTACGCGACTTGCTGCTCCCATCAGCCGCACTCATTTTTCTTGTGTCGCTCACAAACTGTAATTGTGGGCTGGTCCGCTTCCTCGCTTGGGTGAATGGAGTCTTCTGGATGAGGAAAAGCGTTGAGCATTACTTACATCAGTTTACTCGCGTCATTTTTCAAAACGGATAGCAACGGAGAAAGTGCAATAGCGTAAAGAATTATATTTGATGACATATTCTGAAAAAGATTTCAAAACTAACAAAATTTCATTGAGAGACTTGGAGACAACCTGGTCTACACATGATTCGCAAACAGGGTGTGGGTTAAACCTTTTAAATGTCAACAATTATTTGGAAAACTCCTTTCAGAATTTCTGCTTTATTAACGCCGGCTATGATAACAAAAAGCTATATATTATTAAAACGGTTGCCTTCAACTTATCATTAGTAGTCTATTATTATCAATAGCGTATTACTATTAACCGACTACTTTTAGTTTTATAGTAGTAGCTTGTTATTAGTAGTATTGTGACATATAAGTGATTTCACTCTATACGGCACTCATCTTGTCTGCTTTATTTCTGAGGCAACGGGCGCAATCAATAGAGATACCACGCGGTACGCGGGAGTTCTAGGTGCGCACATAGGAATGCGAACGACTCTCGTAAAGAACGATTTCTTCGGCAGTTGTTCACTAGCTGTTTACGTATCATTTGCTCGAGGCACTGAGGTAACGCAAATCAAATTTGTTTGAAATGTATGTGAAGTGAAAGTTGCAGAATTAATGCTCTTGCTCGCATTGGAATGCCAATGAGCCCATAGCACGGGGGATTGGACGAAGAAATCATTGTCAAAAGGGTTACCTTTATTATTCTACTTTCTGCCGCCTCAGCAAACTGGCAAGAAGATCTATGAAGCTAAAGACGAACCGCACATCACAAAAATTTCAATACTATTGTCGGCCTACTGGACTTTTGCCTGAAGAACGCAACTCATGATTAGATGATGGTAGGAAAAACAGCACATTACGCTCGTTTGCGCACGGCTTTGAATGAATTCCCATTCCTGACCATTAGTTTAATGTGCGTCTGTTTATTGGATTTTTCGACTACTACCTTCGAGAATACGGACCAGTTAAACAGCTATCGGTATAATCTATGCGAGAAAAAGCGAGCGCTTTTACATAGACACTTTGGAAAAGTTTCTTTGATGCGCTTTGATTACTCGAGAAAAGCTTTCTTTCGTTTTTTCTTGTCGTTATTCTTTTCTGATTTTTTTCTTTCCTTTATCTAAAATGCGTTCACTTGCCTTTCAATAAAATAGTGTATTTGTGCGCGTTAGTCACAGTTCATTTGGATGTTTCATTTGTGATCGTTATGCTTTTACAGCCGTCCTCTTCCTGAGGCCTCAAAGACAAGTTTTTAATGCATGTTTTCCTGTGATGATGTTGATACTTGGCAGCCGATCCGTAAGCGGGGCTTGGATCGGCCATGAATGAAGCGTAAAGGAATCTTGTACAAACGTAGTATAAAATTATAGGAAAGCTACCGAATATGGATATTATATTGCCATGTAGTAGGTGTTAGAATAGTAACGTACCACATAGCTATTGAAACGCACCACTAAAACCTGATTTTCCCTTCTTGTTTGCTTTAATTAATGTTAACCTTAATAACCAATGAAATATAAAAGAAAGCTTGAAACAATGTAATACACTATACTATGTTGCATAATAATAAGAGCCAGAGCTGTACTTCTACATTTTTTTATTTTTGTGGACAGATCAGAAATATTTAATCTTTGAACTGTTTTAATATATAACATGCGTTTGCTTCATTTAACACTCTTCGCATTCTTCGTTACATTGCGCTAAAGAGCGATGCCACGCAGCACGCTTTAAACTTCTTTTCCAAGTGCTATTTTGATTTTTCTATAATGCTGCAGCGGTCATATTAAAAACTTTCAAATCGTCAGACGAGCTAATTAGTTTTTAATTATCCAAAAAACATAGGTTGTGAATAGACTGTTTATATGGGTACCCAATGAGTTAAAAAATACCCAATGAGTCCAGTAGTGCATCCATTAAACGCATAACGAAACGCTCTATTGTCTGTACCATCGCATCTGCTGTTAAGAGATGTCTAGGAAGAGCGAGTCGCAAATAAGTCGAGCAAATTTAGCGGTTAAAACCTATTGCATTTCTAGAACCTCTTTAATCTGTAATTTATTCTGATGTTTGTAAGGAACTTGTAGCGTTAGAATGTTTAAGTTCTCGTACGAAAAGTATACATAAAGGATGGAATAGGAACGGGAAATCAATGGCAAGAATAAATGCGTGTCATATAACACAGTACTAAAAATCACGGTTCGAGTTGTAATTAATTTCATTCGATTTACGATCATTCTCCTCAGTTTATTTTCAAACTTTAAACTGAATTGAACATGAGGTTTGTCAACGGAACTAAGTCATACGATGCTTGAGTTCTCGTCAAAAATAGTAGGCAAAATCTTTAGAATGGTATGGCAATGCAATATAACCAATAACACGGCACGGTCGCGTTATAAATAGCCGGAGCAATATTTATTGTATAAAAAACGAGTATCATTACCACAAATGCGCATAGTCGTTTATAACAGTGAAATAAATATATACAGGTGTAAAGATAAGAAACTATAACATATGTTTCAAACTTTACACGAAATGTTTTAACCGAGGTAATTTTTTTATTTTCTTTCGAAAGTTAACCCCAGACCGACGGTAAACGGTAGGCAAGAGCGTACGATTTGACACCTTCGAGACTACGAGCCTCCCAAATTCAGTGGCACGACGGCCGATCCTTTTACAAAGGGTGAAAATAGAGAAAGGATGTTACATGTGATATCACGTTTAATAATTCTCAAAGGCAAGAAGGAAATCGGCTCAAAATGTATTCATCAGTAGGGGGTCATACTTTTCAAACACATCTGAAATTGCATCCCTGCACCTCGTCCAAACAGCGTCTTATAGCAATATTTTGAATTATCAGTGCTTTTCGAACCTTGTCACAATAACTTCCACCTGCGGGATCTACGAGATAATGCTCATGTGATAATTATATTTATAGGAGAGAGCTATCTTGTGAGTAAACTATGTAGATTCAACAAGCTCCTCAATTAAAAAAATTCTACACACTCACGATTTAGTTCTGCAAATCATGTTATTTAAAGTTATATAGGATCAATGATTTTAATACATTTATCTGGATCAGATGGACAGTATCACTTTTATCGTTACGAATAATCTTTTCTTACTGTAGTGGTAATTGGTAGATATTAATTTATCTTGAATGATTAATTTTCGAAAGCAAAGAATCCAAACAGTGCTTCGTTTATGACTATTTCACTTTCATATGTTCTTTTATTTAAAACATTTTTACAGAAAAAAATTATATAATAAAACAATCGGATGGTCTAGATGCTATGACGGATGTAAAAGAACTTTTAGCCGCGCCTTAGGATATTCTGTAAGATATTCGGTAAGTAGAGGTGTGCAAACGACGATACATTCAGTTAAATGCTTGTCACTTAAGTGCTGAGGCACTATCTAGACTATTTGTACGACTTTTCAACTTTCAGATAATAATGTGTAATGGTCAATGTGTAAAACCAGAAGCTTCGGTGCTTTAAAAAAAGAAATGGCTTAAAGTGCTAATATATCGTAGTTAGCAGTCTCATATAATCTTTTTCAATAGACACCTTTACTCAGACGAGTCCCATTCTATATCAAGTTGATCTTACTATAAATGACAAGCCACGCTTTTGCAAAACTCATCGTTGACATGACGAAAGTTGAGAAAAGTGACAAAACAAACCATTCAATAGGAAAGAAATCATACTGAAAGCGATATTATCTAGATGGTATTAACAACATATTCGTTTCCTTTAATCCAACCATGCGGCAAAACCTACTAGTAAAAAATAGCAAAATTTTACTTATTCAAAAAAGGTAACATCAATTTTTTAGGAAATGAAATGATTTATTAGTAAACCAAATATATGCACCGTAAAATAACATTACATTCGCAAATAAGAAAATATTACTTAATCTCCATTCATTTGACATTACTTGATCATTACCTAAACTCTGTTCTACAAAAGCAACACTGCTGCCTTCGACCCTTTAACGCCATTTCACAGATCCGGAGTTGAACATTTAAATCCCACAAAAGCCAATATTAAATATTTTGCAACTATAAATTGCAGACCGCAATTTTACCAGCCTCTACAAATTTGTTACGTTGCTGCATTGCCAGACTGAAGCTGGTGTATTAAATGACATGCTTGACCTTACAAATACTTTTTTTGGTCCGAAGGGCTTACTCAAAAGCGACGAGGTATGAATCTGAGAGGACATAATGCATTGCAAAGCGGCCGCCTGAAATCGGATTCTGGACAACAACTTCTCGAGGAAGCTTAGGGTGAGACTGTTCGACAAAAAAGCCAGGTGGCAAAGGCCCAGTGGCTACGTGGTACGACGACACACAATCCCTTACCTTTTGCGTTTTGCTTTTGTTTTGCAAATAAAGCTCTTAGGTGCACCTTTATTTAGAATTAAATTGTTTTTCTGAGTTTGAAATTTAAACTATTTGCAATAATGAAATACCAACACGAATCCATCGGATACGGCAAAAAATACCACAACGATTTCCCTTCCAATTAAAAAACAACAATAGTATATCTTCAACCAACTAGAAATAGGTCCCAAACCAGGCTCAAATCTTTCAAAGTATAAGCATGTCTATCCCATACGCACGTTGTATTGCCCTGTTTCAGGAATTCACTAATATTTGTTCCTTATCGCTGTAAGAAAGAGATCCAGGCTACCAAACTGCAAACGATCGTCTTCGGAGGTAACGCATAGTCATTAATTTTCGTCTCAGTCGCCTAAGCATGAGACAAGCGAGAGGGCAATATCAGATTTCGAAAGTTGCTTTTAAATAAGAAAGGGCCATTATGCCTCCAAAGACTACCATGGCATCCAGCTTACCAACCGGCTGGACTTTTGCCAGAAGAACGTGGCTCGTGTTTAAAAAGTGCTAGACAGAAGAGTACAGTTTTTATGTGCGATTTTAAATGCATTTACAACACATTGTCGTAATTTGATCCTGCATCTGCTCAATAAAATTTAGGTTAGTAACTTAGACGGGCCAGACGGGTTGAACAGCCACTGGGCACGATCCACGCGAAAAAACGCAAGTGTTCAGCTTAGAAACTCCGGTGGAGGTTTAATAGTGGTATGGAATGTGTTTAGCTCACTTGGAAAATTTCTTTTTTCTCGCATGTTTCTTTCTACAAATATGAATAGAGAGGAGCAGCAGCGCGTGCTACGTAGCCAGGTCTTTCCATATATGAAAAACACTCACTAGCTTCCACTTCCTTTTCGACAAGATAATGCACACATTAAAACCCTGCTGCAATCAATTTTAATGATTGGCTCGTTAAAATATCAACATGCTTGCATAGGCGTTCTGTTTCGTCAACCTATTTCTAATGTAAAATTTATAGAGCATTATTGCCTGTGTATAGACGCTAAGAATTACTAGTACAAATTTGTAGGTCATTTGCATGTCATTAGTGTGATATGAAGTGATGGTCTGAATTCTAAGCGCCTACGTATTAGACGTTATAACATTACAATAAGGGCACATGTGAAATTATGCGTGTGCGAGAAGTTGCTCTTGAAACGCCACGCTCTAATATATTTTTGCTGGACAACTAAGGAAGGTAGCCTGGATAGTTAAAGTAACGGGCTGTAAAGTTGGCTCTCGCAAGTGTAAACCCCGTTATAAGAATGTACTCTGTTTGCTTGTCAGAACATACAAGCAAGGCAAGAGAGACTTCGAACTTAAGACTCGCATGGTTTATATATACTGTGTTCGTTTAAGTTCTTGCCTTTTGCCGTAATGATGTAGATTCATGTCAGCATGATGTCTAGGATATTGTATTTTCGTTAGGTTAACGTCTGGCTCGACAACAACCGCACACGGAAATAGAGCCAAATATATATTTGTGTCAGTTCATTCCGCTGTGATCAATAATAGCAGTGTACGTTTATTGTATTTTGCCTTGTGTATCGTATATTGTGACTGTTTACTCATTCTTGCAAAATCAGACGTCCGTTTTAAAGGGAATGCGACGGCACATCTGCGGGAAAAAAATCCATAATTTAGTGAAACAGAATATTGAATGCAAAGTGCTATTAATATCAATGCGCAATTGAAAACAACATTACGGCACGCACTTTCGTCTGTAGTCTATATGCAAAGGTTGTGTAAATAAAACGGAATTTTCCGTAAAGCATTTCCGGACTATGCAGCCTTTAAGAGATCTTTAATAGCGAACGGACATGCAAAACAAGAATTAGCCACACGAAAGCTTTCAAGAGATCGCACGAAACAACCCATTTATGACGCTGCAGTAAACATTTGATTATTAGTTTAGGTGCTCGAAGCGAACTAAATAAAAACGGGCTTGCCTATAATCCAGTTGGCGTTTGTTGGATATACGAGTTTCATACAGTTTCAACACCGACGCTCATCTAAGCGAAGTCGGATTCTGAATCACTAGAACAAAGGCGACATGCCTGGGCGCTGTTTCTGATACCGTCTGCGTTTTTAAACGGCGCTCATTAAAAACAAGAACTTACATTATTTCTTAACTAATTTAAAAGGTGCCTGGTGGTCGATATTTCCGACAAGCCGAGACGTTTTTATAACTTTGAAAAATGCTTGCGGCCTTGTTATTATTAAAAATGTCGAAAAATAGACGAAGGCTACGAAGAAATCTATTGAGAGCAACTGTCTATTGAGAGCTACTGAACAAACGAGTGCTTATGAATTGCACAAGGCTTTTTACTATCAAAGTATGGTCATGATATGGGTCGGATAAAAACGTATTAAGACGTTAAGATTATCACGTTGATATGATGCCTTCATCGCGAATGCGATGTTATACATGTGGGTACATGCATGTGGGTACCTTGGGCGAATTCCACTCCGTTGCAGCAATACGTATCTTTCTGTGCTTACATGCACTCTGTTTCTAGGAGAGAATATCGCTAAGAGAACGGTGAACAGCGACCACGGTTCGACTATGACAAGTGCTGCAGGTTCATGACTTTTCTGGTTCTGAATGCCCGTGGAATGAACGTAGCGATACCGGCAGCAAAAGTACAACTAAAATGATGTGATGGTCACTTTTTTCTAAACGCAGTCAAACAATACCCGATATGATATTGGATAGAAAAAGGTTAAATTTGTATAGATACGTATAGTAGATTTTACCTAGTTTAGATTTAAGTGGTTATGCGCTTCATTCCGACGCTCTCCAGAGAACGCCGCAGGTTTTCGCTAAAGTTTGCGCTGACTCTTTCCGATATTGCAGGTTGCAGCGCTAAGCATTTCAAAATAAGGTTATGTTACGAGGTCAAGTTGTGGAAGTCAACACTTTAACACGAACTCAAGGAAATGGGTTAAACTCTTTTGCCTGCTTTGGCAATAGCTTAACTTTTACGGCCTAGTTTAACAGCATATAATGTATATATGAGTACATTCTTTTGATTCATCAACATAGAGCATGAAATCGTATTGAAAAAATAGAGATAATTTTTCTGAAAAGTAGTGAAAAATACGATAGGCTAGCATGATATGCGACGCCAATTTGAAGTCTTTATGGATTTTATTGACTAATTTTACCTACCAACCGATTGAAGCTATAACATTTCGATACACTTAGCGGCTTACGAAAAAAGGTCTTTGTGGTTAGAAACAAGCATGCTTATATGTACATTATGAATAGTACAACTTTGAAGTCAATACTGTCACACGTCTGCGCCTGACAGTATTGACACATTTGCGTGTGTCAATTTTGGCACACGCAAGTGATATACGGCTATCTTAGATATGTTTGGGAAACAAATTTTGAACACATGTAACACAAGCAAAACTGCTACCGTAGACGTTAAATGTTGGCTGATGGTCAGCTTTAAAAAAATATAAAATAAATATAGATATGTTTGGGAAAAAAAAATATTACGTACCCCAACAAGAAATTAGAGTGCATCGGTTCTTTCGCATAGACTCGTTTGTGATAAGGTAGATTGAGAACTATTATAAGTAGATGGATGCATTATGGATTTAAAACTGTGTTATAGATCGTATACTACTTATTATTAATTTACTGACGCCCATTAAATCTCGATATCTGTCAAGCACCAGTTATCACGAGATCAATTAAGCAAGCACAGTTTCGGAACACGTGTTTTTTAGTCTATTCTACGCACCAGATACTAGGTATCCTACTGGATTTACATGCTCATGTTTAAAATGCGTTGCCCTATTAAGTGTCATCGACTGGTCGGGAAAGCAGCAATGTGTCATGGATATTTGGCCACTGATAGCACCGGCTGTTAACAAGTGAAGAATTAATTTTTCTCGTCCACCTGCAAAATAGTACAGAAGCCTACGAGTAACGTAGCGAGTAACGTTTCATACCTTGAATGTCGCAGGGTTTGTTCGTTAATAGCTAGAGTTCTGCTGAAATATAACAAAAATTTAGGGAGCATATTAAGTGCCCGATAGTCTACAGTAGGTAAGAGCCATTCGCACAGATACATTTATGGTTTTGCTAACCTAGCTATAGGGGAAGAAGCTGAAAGTCAAATTTAAATCATTTATAGAAATCTTTCAGACAACGAAATGTGCACTAGTTTAAATTGCAAGCCAGTGTACCTAGAATGAATTGCACGTCGTTGTTCGGCTTCCAGTAGAAGAATATATTTTTATTATTCACTTTTTAGTGCTTCTGTATATCATGTTTTCTGGTTGCAGCTACGAAGCGTACAGCGCGGCAGGTGGAATGATAGGATTGTACAAAAAGCTCGGCCATGAATATTGATGTTCGAACCTTTCTCGTTGGCAGCCGCAAGATTGCAGTAGCAACAAACTCTATTTTTCGCTTGGCAATTGCTTGGCCAAATATTTGCAATAAACATTCCCTTTTAACTGTTGATTTTAGCACTTTTTGCAAACGTAATTTATAGTTGAACTAGTGCTCATAAACAGTGTTTAGTAGTTTAGCGACTAAAGCTCTCACCTTAATTAAGGCTCCATAATTGGACTTCTTGGCTATATGTAGGTGTATGCCCTCCGCTGGTTAAAATGATAATACAAATAGAGAAAAAGAAGACGAAGATTAACTGTCCAGACTTTCTCCACTGCATTTCACGCAGAATGTTATTATTATGACCGAGGCTACGAAATATTGTACAAATTACCGTCACACTACAAATACAATCGCAAACCTAAATACGTTTGCGACGGTGCTGCACAGTACTGTAGTCATGTGAGTACCTCTTCTACAAGTTATAGGGTGTAATGCGTTAACAATAATGTGATTAATCATCCTGCGGACTCTGTTTAAATATATTACGAGTTGTACGTGTCAACAGCGGAGCAAACAGTATGCTCAGTGACATGTACCGTTGGTGTGCAGCTATTGCTATTATTATTATTACTACAGCATTTCTCACATTGATGTAAGCATATTAGTTATACAATTATTATTACTCATACAATAACATATTATTCGTATATGACCCTGTACACATCTCCGCGCAATGAGTGTCGCCCATGTTTAAATTATCGTAAGTTTCTTGCTAGTTTTGACTAACGTGAAAAGTCCTTCGAATGTCCGATTTTTTGAATGCCTAGAAACGTAAAGTCGAAAGCCCTGAGAGCAAATTCATAAAAGAGCTTTTATAGAGAAACCAAAATCAATTATGGCTGTCAGTGAGGAAGTCGACTAAAATCGTATTATTCGACTATGTTTAAAAATATTACAGAAATAGATTAGATAGGTAGACTTTTAGAGATCCTTTTTTATGGGACATAATCTTCCTTGACTATTATGCAAAAAAATATTTCATTATACACTCGTCTGTGGTTATTATTGTAGGTGTGACTGTGTATTTTGAAGCACCCAATGGATTTAAACAGCTCCCAAATACGTGTTTCACGCCACAATGTCAAAGTCTTTACAGATGCTGGTGTACACGTGGTTGCAAACCTTGCAGCCACGTGTTGTAAAAAGTTGATAAAAAAAATGCTGTGATGTCAGCGCATTAAGAGTGGTGCTAGATTCTAAAAGTAATTATTTAAGACTTCGCCGGTTAAACACAAAACTCTAGCCTAAAAAAATGATTCTGTATTATTTCATTGCCATTCGAAAGCCATATGTGCATATGTGCAGTCCTGCATATGTGCTTCAGATAGTTGAATTGCAAATGCAATGCACTAGTAAAAAAGTATGCAATGTTTTAAATATTCAACAAACAGATCACCATTCCTCACTCAGGTGGCCATCCTGAATTGGGTCGAGTACAACATGACCACGTCCACGATTTTCCGAGCGGAGTTACTCGAGTAGTTTAGCAACAGCCATTTTTACAACGCGCAATTTCTTTCAGATACTATACGAATTGCCTACCATTTTATGTACGAATTAGGTACTATACCGTCCACGAATTAGGTACGAAATCAATATTAACAAGAAAAGCATTTTTTTGGACCCTATGAGTTTAGTCAAAGTGCTACGGTGACAAAAGTGGAACGATGCTGCTCAGTGGTGCCCATCGTGACTGAGGCACCCGTTGGCTCATTTAGATCGACAAAACACGTTCAATCATTTTGTGGCGTTTGTGTTCATAACCTCTACTTGCGTTTTCCTTTCGCCTGATCTGCACGTATTTCTGTCCGTGGTTGCTTCTGTCTGCCCCTGTGCTCCTTATCATCGACACCCACCCACCGTCAGTCGTCCTCAAACCTTGTTTGTCGAAAGCTCTGATTGCATTTGATTTTCTCGTTTCGATTCCAAGCAGCGACACCGCCGTTATTGCAGTTCATGCAAATGCGACAGACCAATTGCGCAAAATCCTCATGAACAACGTACAAAATTAGGCTGCCAGTAAAGGCTTTACAAGCTTTACAGGAGTCATGCAAAACACCAACTACTGGTTTAACTGCTCAATTCGCGGAGATTTATCAGATATTGCGCAAAGCTATTAAACGCTAACCTAAGATAGACGTTGCCACTGAAATAAGCAGTTGACCGGTAATCTCGAGATTATGGGATCTGTTCGAAAATAAGTGCATCTTTTATTGGATATATAGTGTTGGTAGCCAACGGTTGCGATCGTTTCAAGGGTAGGCGCCTAGCATTGACTTTGGAGACATCATTCTGGAGGGTGGCTTGTGCCGTACTTTTGTTAATAACTTTCTTAATTTTTTTATGAAATTGAAACAAACTGTACAATGATGGCGTGTGGTATAAAAACAGTAAATTACGGTTATCCTCTAGCGGAAAATTTAACGGTGTGTTTTTACGCGATGAGGTTGTTTATTCGAATTTATTAGGTTTCTTCGCGCCGTACAGACATATGAATAATATATACTACTCCACATCGTGCTCGAAGATATGCCACTTCATGCCAGAAGTGGCTGAGGCATCAGCAACGCTGCATCGCACGTTCATGATATAAATCTAGGATTATGTCATTTTGTCTTTGTATCCATAGCGCATGATTACCACGATCTGACATACTGGAAAGGGCATTCACTTCGGTATCTGTAACGCTACTAACGCTACCTCCACGGTCACACACCACGTTGACTACACTAGGAAAATTGCATGGGGATAATCCTGCCAATACAGCATTGGCATCAGCCTGGAGCTAGCAACCTGGAACCAGCTTTCATTCATTTTATTAGTTCAACTGGTTGACCATTAGCCAAGGCGACATTCAGACGTTTCGTCGACTACGGATGTCCAGAAAAAACAGGCCGTCGTGGGTGAATTCGGTTCCTTGGTATCTGTAAGCGTCGAGATCTGATATTTTGGAAGTGTAGTTCCACTTTTTCTTATCTTATTAAACAAATAATTTAATCGTTTTACCCTCTGTACAAATAATTTGGAAGTGGTGCATTGTTGGACATATCCAACGAAGTGTGTCGCTTGACGCCTGCAGGGAGATTGCAGACGGGCAAGCATTCACGCATCCGAAAGATATTATATTAACGAGAACGGAGGTGTTTTCCGCAAATTTGGTGGGTCGGCGTTTCTCCCGAAGTAAAAGATTCGTACAGGACCTTTGGCATTTTATTCGCGTTTTAATGCTTGACTGCGCATCGGCATGTTTCGTTCCCATCGTACGAGCAAACGTGGACGAGCAAGGTTGGATCAGACAAGGACACACGCAGCGAACGACTAAAAAGTCTCCTTGTATGTCGCAAAGTTGCCTTGACTGGCGGGCGTTCCTACTTTCTCCTGCTTTGATGCCGAAGTCTGTTTTTGTCTCTAGACGTCGCGATAGCGGGTGTGTCGACTTCCAAGCACCTCCGACTTCCTTCGAGGACAAACCCACATTCTTTACGAGGACTGACAATCTCGGTTCCAGTCCTCGCGTCAGCCAGTCGACAAACGTACAAGACGAGCGTAGAAGACGTCTGAGTTTGCTGTATGGGGCAGCGCCCAGCGGGAGCGATACGCAGGCGTTCTCCCCATAGCCTTTTGCCAAAATAGGCCAAATGCGAAAAAAGGTATGTGGTTACACGTGGCTCGCTGTCCGGTAATTTCGCCACCACTACTATCTTTCGACAGGCGCGCGTACCTCCAACGCACGCATATATGCGGCCAGGAGGATCCGGGAGGCCCATTCAAAAACAAGAGCCGACGAACAGAACGTGATCCTTGTGTGAAGCACACAAATGTGGCATTCTGATCAGCTTTAGGGCGAAGGGGAAAGCAGGGGCAACAGACTAATACTAGGAGGCTGGATGCTAATGGCAGCGTGTCACACAAAACAAGGTGTGTAGTTGACTACAGGCGAACGGGTACGGCTCACGTACATGCTTAAGTGTTGGCTTTCCGTGTTGAACTCAAACAGCTATGCATCCTCACACGGTATTACCTCACGCGCAAAACTACGCAGAATGGGTCACGGACTCCAAAAACCCCGGCGGGCCTCGCATTTCGCCGTTGCCGACTCGCCAATGATATGCAGCTTGTAGGCCTTAGGCTTCTCCCACCGATCCATTGTCGAATATAATCGGTTCGACGAAATCGGGGTTTTCTGCTACGTCGGAAAGGCTGAGCGCAAAGCCGCTCTCTAGGACGCGGCTTTGTTCGGCAAGGCGCATGGGGCAATAGGGTACGATAGCTAGGGGTGAGCAAGATGTGAGTGCAGGCGGGTCGTGTGTGCCGATGCCAAAGCGGGTGGCAAGCAAAAGAGGCGAGAGGACGGCAGAGCGAGAGCCAACCGCTGAGGGTGTTCTCCTGCAAGAGTGGAATTCATTCTACCCAGACTTCGGTGCCTTCCCCGTCGGGCCCTTCCTTCCACCAGCGCGCGGCGGAGAGACCCTGGCTCCCGACTGTCTCAGGGTCTCCCCTCGACAGCAGACAACCAACCACCCTTGCACTCGAAGCGCAGACTGGCCCTGGCTGCGTTCACTCCGGCTGCTCCGTCGTTCGGTTCCAAGCTGGCCACCGCTTTGCCACTGCGACCACCCTCATATGGCATATCTACATAGACTTCGATATACACACACACACACACCTACACACCCGAGCAACTGTCAAGGCCTCGTTTTTGCTCGCCATTGAGTTTACCTACTCACGGAGACGGGAAAGTTGTGTGCTGGTCTAGGCGTATTATCGATTGTACTGTGTGGCTTGGCTCCGGGTGGAAGACACCAGCTGATCGGGGTGAGTGCTGGTTGTGATCTTTACCGAGTGGAAGTGTTTAGTGAACGGTGTCGGTTGTCATCCTTCGTCGGCGAGACAGTGGCAAAGTGAAAAAAAAACCCGGTTGAGGGACGAGAACCAGGATATAATAACAAAGGCGTAGAGAGCACCGACTGGCTGGTGATGAGTGCGTGCCGTATGAGCTGAGTTTGAGGATTAGCCTTAGCGGGGGGCAGAAGGAAAAGAAGAAGGAGGAGGATAAGGAGGAAGAGGAGGATAAGGAGGAGGAGGAGGAGGAGGAGGAGGAGGAGGAGGAGGGAACACAATAAAGCCCGCTGTCATCCCCTCCCCTTACTCCCAGAGTGAAGTGTTGCTCCAAACCATCAGACGAGTGACTGTAGGTCTCACTACCCCGAGGCCATGTGCTTCCAGTGTCACTGCCACACAGCTGAAGTCGTCCTGCTTCAGATACACTACTAGTAGAACGACAAAGCGAGTTAAAAGATCACATAAAACAAAGGCGATCGAGCATAGGAAGGAGAGAGAGAGAGAGAGAGGAGAGGGAGAGCTTGACACCGGCAAGCTACCCAAAATTAGCGCTTTCCACACAAGAAGTACTAGCGTCGTTATAAGGACCTACCTATCGCTGCCTCAGTACAACAAGTACACTAACCTACTACAATTCGTTTCTCTTGTTTGCGTCGAATGTGCTTGCTCCCATATTAGTGCCGCGTACTGCGTTTAACTAAGGATATCATCAGTAATCAACGAATTTCTTAACAACGAACGTGGACAAGGCATTTGGGATACAGGTAAGTAACCATAGACGTACTGTATATGCTTAGCAGATGGGTCGATAGGACGTTCATGATTGCAGAAATGCATCGACCGGGGTGACGGGAGCGTACACGACTCTTATTTATGCGTCGAACTCAGCTGAGTTGTGTCACCCTCATCTTGGCACCGGAGTTTAAATGATAAGTGCTAATGTTGTATGGATACACGACTATGATCTACGAAGTCCTTTTGGCTGCCGTACATAGACAGCTTGCGCAAGCTGTATTTCGTCGTTGAAGTGCGTGTACGTAGAAGGTCTTTAAGGATATCAAAGAGCTCCGGTACGTTGAAGTATTTAATACAATTTCCAAAAACTCGCTCATAGTCGTGAAGTCATTGTTTTGTATATTTGACTCGTGAATTTTTCGTTTGTCAATGATATTGTACGTGGCAGAGCACGGAGGAGCACTATAAATGCACTGTTTTTATATTTTCTCTTTTCATACCAACAGTATATGTGAACAAGGATATCTAGTTGGTAGAACTACGTCAAGTTAGTGGTCTATGAGCCTTTATGGCCTTGATGTAATCCGCACTGCCTACAGATCAGTAGTCTCAATTGACAATAGTAACGTCCCGGTACAGCGGTGAAATCCAACGGGCCAGCTCGTTGAGTGATTCCACCTTCGTTACCAAAACTTGACGAGTTGACGATCTCTCGGTGAAGAAATTGAGTGAACGCCTCGCCAGTGAATTATTTTCAAGAGAAAAACCGGCGAGAGCGATGGCTGCGGGGGCGACGAAGGTTGATCAGGGTCCAGCGGAGGCGAGCTTGTATAATAGTGGCAGTAGTGGGTCAAGCAGGCTTCCCTTCCGGTCATGCGTGCGAAATATGCACTCGTTGTCTGACGTGTAGGCTGCGGCGGATGTCAACAGTGTTTTTTACCACCACTGTACTTCCATTCCCACAGCCTTTTTCCCTCTCTGCCATCTTTTCCAGATACTCCGGTCCATGGGGGCATGCGTTTAGGAAGGCCTTTCTGCGTCGTCTGTGCCATCCCACTAACCATACTCTAAGTATCCCATGACGGATCATCGCCAGGTTTTGTGGCAACCTCTGTAGAATACCTTGCCAAACAGACAATGTCGTTGGATGAAGACGCTGATGTCGCGGTAATAGACGATAAATCAGCTTTGCACCCCGGTGGTGCAACATAGACACCGGTCTTATTTCTTTTTTATCTTCGAGAAACAATATTAGAGCTTACTGAAGCAATGTAGCAGCGAATCGGCAGTTGCACTCCGTACATCCAACTAGGAATACCACCGCAGTTTTTACCTCGTACGCGATCCCTACACTAGTGATGCAAAACAAAGAACACATCACTTTCATCTCAACTCTGCCATCATTGGATGCCGATATTTGTTGGCCATGAGAGCAAACGCTGAGAAGCCCTGCGAAGGTAAGATCGTTTGGATCAACATTTGGCTCATGTCATTTCGTATGCCTATGCGTATGGATCGATGATGTCAGCTACGCACTGCCGTTTTTGTTCGTTACTGTTGGACACTGTAGCCCACTGGACAGGATTTACGCCGTCAGGCCAGACGAAGTTCGCCCGGTATCCATAATGTAGTTTCACAGTTTGCCTTTTGGATTCATGGAGAGTGGCCATATACAAACAAGTTCAGATATTGCTGAACTGTCGCTTGGGAAGCTACCAGATGGCCAATCAGACCTCATCTAAGCGTTACGGTCAGAGATCAGCATTTCCCGGCCCAGATCAGATCATTATCGCTGAATGGGCTACGGGAACGGCTAGTTCCTGAGATTTACTAAATTACCTCTAACAACCAAAGAAACAACAAAAAGACGACCGCAACGACATCGCATGGAGCTGTGATGATGACCAGTGATATCTACGTTCTGCTAAACTGTGCAATGTCGAATTAAGAGTAAAGACTAGAGACCTTGGAAATCGCCTTTAGGGATTTTGCAAAGTCTGGTTACGTATAAGAGTTTTCTAGAAAGAACTTATCTGTCTTCGGTTATCTTTATTTGTTAACTGTATTTGGTTTTCGTAGCTGCCGCAGGAGTTGATAAAACTAAGTGTTCAGCTGGACTGTTGAACTGCATATAAAACAGAGGCCAAACAATGCAGTATCTGCTAAGCACATTTTCGCTAAGAGTATTTATGTTTGATCAAAGCATATTCATAAGGATACTCGTGTTTGCCTGGCCGATGTGGAGAGCAGTGTAGATTTCATGGCATTAGCAAAACTTCAGCGACATATTAAAGCCAGCGCTGCGCACAATTAAAACCAACAGAAGTACATATGGACCTGTATTATGCTGAAATGTATATAGATTAAGTTACTCGGAACCGAAGTAAAAATTATTCAGCAGAGTAATGTAAAACAATTCTTCGATGCTACCCATCCCATAAATCACATGTACAATGTTTGCAACTAGGCTGTTACTGCGAGCCTTACAACGCTTGTCTACCGTGTGGTTGCAATTTGGACCCACATCTACTATATTCAAATACACCTGTCTAGGCTACACAGTGTCAATTAAAGCAGGATTCAAACCCGCAATATATGCAATCTGTTCATGGGAAAAGCGGGATCCTGCATGGTGCTGCTTGAACCGGATGCGAAATATACGTCACCCTAATATAGCTCTCGACTTTTTTTTTACAAAGGCTGCGTACGAATTTTTACGCTAAGAACCGCGTTTTCCTTTTGCTTCCAGCGCACAAATACGCCAGATAAAAATCATCGTCAATAACAAAAAAAAACAGTGCCCACATTGCAGACGTGAGCCACACGCGGCCGAAAATTGACGAACAACACCATGCACAAAGTGGTGGACTTGACGGCCGGCACTCGACTTGGACTATCTAGGCACTTCATCGAGAAACTGTCAGGCTGAATGCCGACGAGAGAGCTGCGTACTATTAGGTGACGAACGCCGCTTTCTGGACCGAACGACCCCACTGGTGAACGTATTTTAGCTGTTGGTCTCGACCGGATGGCCAGAGTGGCCGGAGTATCGACGAGCCGGGCTGAAAAGTTGGACGCGACCACCCGAGAGTGTCCGTAAGCAAAGTCGTAGTCAGATGAACCAGAACATCGCTAGAACCGCCTCCTCACCGGTACGGGGAGGGGGGTGGGAGTACTGAGGAACCGGGGTGCAAGCAGCGACTGCAACGATCGATGTGGCAAGCCCAGCTATTTTTCAATTCCTATTGACAACAGTAGTGGCAGTGATTAATTGAATGGCTGCCCGTTGGCCCTTTGTAGTGGATAGTGGAGGTCGCCTGCTGTATACAGGGATTCAATTTACCGGGAAGCGTCGACCGAACAGTTCCATCTAATTCCTCTCCAGATTTGTCGGGCAGATTACGAGCCATGGGTGTGACACCACGCCACCAGCACTGCAAGCAAGCACATCGGCGTGTCATTGGTCGAACGTTACCACCGATAATGAGACAGAATTGGATAACTAATATTAAATTGTCCCGAGGCGGAGTCGTGGAAAACAGCTTTGCGCAAAAATGTCTGATTTTTTCGAGCCCTTTACTTCGCCCCAAAATGGTAACTAAACCGGCTTGAAACGTCGGATACCTGTTCTCTGTCCATCGGCTCCTCTGCACGCACTCTTGACCCCTAGTTCCGTCGTTCTCCTCCCCACTCGTAGTACATCCGGTTACCGTCTCGTTTAACCTCCTCGTTTCAGCTGGAGCCATGTTTAAAGGAGGCTGATATATTACGCGAAACCGAATTTGGTACTGACCTTCCTGCCTTGACCTTACTCGTCTCGCCGCCGCTCATGTACGTGACCTCACTGGTGGTGTTTTTAGTGTGGTACTATGGCTATTCTCTTCGTGCCACTACCGCATTTTCTTCAACTCTGTGTTCGTTCCTATACCCGACGCGCAACTTCCATCCGAATTGCGGTTTAGTGGAACCCACTCTTTGATCCGCCATTCTAGTCCACGCCTGACAACAGAATGGCCAGATGGCCTGCGCGCTGGGCTTTTGTTTTACGTGCGACGTAAAAGCAGAGAGTGGGGTGGAACGAACTTCTCGTTGGGGCTCGTGTCTTCTCGCCGGGAACGCTACCGCCTGTGCCAGCGAAAACCGTCGACAACAACGGCCTTTCGACTGTGGCGGAAACGGCCAAACGACTTTAATTGTAGCAGGGGTAGAAACGGGGGGCGAATGGAGAGTAGAAGGGGATAGAACCACCAGTCGGAGTTTACTGTGCGGCTCACGCTTCAGCTCTCGTTCCATTTCTTGACTCACCTCACATCTGGCAGCGCTAGGAATCCACCGTGATCCTAATGAGTGGGCGTCTCATTTAAGGCGTTTTGTAGCACAGCATAGGCAGCCATGCCGCGCCGTGACCCGGCTACCGAAACCCTGGACTGCTGCGTAGCGAGTATCAATGACAGCGAAAAAGTGACTGGAAACTGAAAGTGTTTATAACAGGACTGACAGGCTTCCACGGCGGCCTAGCGAGAGAAGACGGGTCAGTAGACGGCAAAGCGGCCTGCGAAAAATTTCCACCATTCAGCAGCATGTTCGAGACACTCGTATGCCGATATATTTAACGTCGAGATAATGAGAATTAACGACGCGAGACCTTTTGAAGAAAACATGTTTTTGTCTCCAGGATATGGGATAACGGAGTGAGTACCGTGGTACTCAATAAGCAAACCGTACATGTTGTGGAAAATTAGGGTCAATAACCTCTGAAGAACAGCTCTCTTGGCGAAAGATTATGAGACCTCATCCTAACGCACATTTCGACTACGACAACTCACTAAACTGTGGGTGTATGTGCCAGCTGTCGGCAACGTCGCGTTTTTCATTTGAAACCCCAAAGACATAAAATGTTCGCGAAGGACATCGCCGCAGTACGATGGAACCTTCTTTGCCACTGAATTGGCATCGACTATTGTGTTCGCTTCAACTTACTGTGATTGCGTCGTTCTACCGGTTGTTGTCGCCTTCGAGCAACACGGGTCTCTCGTTAGCAATTGTCAAGTTTCGATAAGGTATTTGCGATAACTGTAAACGTATTTCGTGACGACAAATGTCTAGAGTCGCAGTTCTAGTCTATTAGGTAATGGACTATCACCCTGTGGCCAAGTCTTCTGCGAAATCGAACAGCGGCTGCCGTTTTCCGCAGTCGCCCGGAAACGCCTATCCAACGTAAGAGTATCACGGCGCCACATACTGAGCCGTAGGAAACGACAGACACGTATAAAAATGCTTCTCCATCTAATAGCTATTTCTACAATGGTGTACAGACATGCTTTTCAAGCATACCTCGGAAGAAGGGGGAAGAGGTGGATTCCGTGGGATGTTCTCACAGTCGCTGTGCGACGGTCACCTCATTAAGGGCGTCGCCGCAGAAGCAGTAGCTGCCGGTGCTAGCCTGACAGCCGTGCGATGATGCCTAAAAAAAACTCAGCAGCCGACGCGTTCAGTCTAGCGTTCATTTTTAGCTCCTGCATTGCCAATGTGTTTCTAATGATCGACAGCTCTTTCTCTCCATAGCCTGGACAGTAGGGGAATTAATGGCGATGGAGGAGTGCATCCGAATGCCGAATCTTTCTTGTGAAGTGTGTTCGTTTGTGTGTATGTGTGTGTCTAGGCACGCTGACTAGGCAATAATAGTGAGCGTCTGTATATCCCCACAACTCACTTGAGGTGACTTAATCACTCGCAAAAGACGGAGTAGGGCAAAACGAGGAGTTATCTCTAACAGAAATGAACCAGAAAAGACGTTTTTCCATGTGTGCTAATTATGAGTTAAAAGAACTTGATCAAGTGGTGAGCATCTCACGTCAAGACGACAGAATGTCCTTTCCAGATAATGAAACTCGTTACTCACATGACTTTGCGCCCTCTGTGAGGGCGCAACGCAAAATCATGTTTAACTCTAATGAAAGATAGGGCCATTAGAGTTGGGCCCTGCTAATGCATCCACATTATGGACATCGCCGAATTTCTCCGAGTTTTTTCTCAGCACACCACGCACATGGTAGTAAAATCTGGCCAGTACGACAACTTAACCAACACGAGAAGGAGAACGCAATATATTTTCGAATATATGGAATCAATGCTCGTTTTGAATTGTCCAGTCGCATATTAGTCGCGTCAATCGTTGTCAAGCTAATACGCATTCGTTATAGCATTGCGCGTCATCTGCGTCTGATGGGTAAGCTTATGGTTGTCGCTTTTGTTGTTGATGAGTGTGTGATTGCCATCACGCTGACATCGACTGACTACGAACGGCTTTTTGTTTAGTCAACAGGAGGGAAATGGAGGGGAAAGGCGATGAGGACAATAAGCAGCAGCGAATGCTACACCATTAATTCTGCATAAGAGAACCGATGTCAGACATACCGAGGCCATGTAGCGGCGTGACTGGTTCAGCGAGTGCTCAGCACTGCTGGTCACAGTGATATATGGCTCCATAGTCTGAGCAAAACATCGCGCACATGTGTGAGGAAATGGGGCATAATTGACTGCTACAACGAATATGGTGCTGTTCTGTTTGTTCGTCGGGCAGTCGCAGAACTCTGTCGCTTTAATCGTCACCCACTGCTAAGAATGAAAAACACGCACTTAACGGTCAGAGGGGCGGAAAAGGACTATGAAGTGGCATACATACAACATTACCGCTTTTAAGAAAAAGAAGGCATGATCAGTGGGTCATCGTCCGTCACCTCATGGCATGCCAGGGCTGTCCGGGCTTTGGTGCAAAACAGCACAGGAGAGAAAAAGAGAGTAGACGTGTAGAAAAAGAGATTCGAGCTGGATCGCAAAGAAACGCCATCTTTACACAACAGCTTGTAGGGTAGCTAGGTGCGTGTACCTATGTATGTGCAGTTCGCGCCGTTATATAGAGCGTGCGTAGATATTCACTCATTCTTTAAGAATAAACAGTGGAGGATAGGCACCAACAGCTCTATTCGTTTAATAAAATGTAGTTCAAGTTTACTGCGTACTATCTCGTTAGAAACCTGCCAAAATGAACAATGCAGAGAACTAAGATTGTAGGTCGGTGAGGTTCTGTCCTGGCGAGGTTCTCGAGCGGCGCTTACGGGAAAAACTCCGAGACCGCGTTGCTCACGCTTTAGTCATCTCTGTCCAAACAGTAGCGTATAGTGGTGGACAGATGTGGTGGTAGCCTTGTCGCATTGCTTATTTAAGCTATAACGATCATCTGGCCACAGCTTATTTGCCTGTGGGCGGACACGTAGCACCGAACGCACGTGCGTGGACGGATTACGTGCCAAAAGGGCCAAAACAAGCATGGGAGACAAACCAACAGGTAACACTCACACAGAAAAAGCCAGGTGAGCCAAGCCATGCAGAGTGTAATCTTAAACAGGAGACAGCCAGACATGTGATGAAGCAGAAGATAGAGAGCGGACACTTCATTAAGTGTTTTGGTGGCTCCCAACACTACTTGGGGTACATTTACGTAAAGACAAGAGCGACAGCAAAATAAAACTGATAATGATTTTAGGAAATGAATCACCGAAATTAATATATTGGGTAGAACGCACAAAACCTTGTTTTGGGGGCGTAGCCGCCCACCACACATCGTCGTAGGAGGATGCACCATGAACACCACTAAATTGTGTAGATGAATTGAGACTGAGGCGAGCTATCAACATCCTTACTATAGCAACCTCAGGGCGTAATGCACACAAACATTAGGTTCATTTAACCTTAGCTCAGAGAAGGAATGACCGAATAAAATGAACGAATAGGCGGCTACCTACGAGCGCAAACATAATCCACCACCTTGAGACCAGCTAACAGCATAAAGGGCTATCAATTGGTTTTGTAGTACGGAGCCGGCCATCATCGAAGCACGTATGTGCGAAGTCACGCGTTTTTATACATTTTTGCGTCGTAGCTCAGGATTGTAGGACTTTTTAGCCGTAGGTAGTACAATGGCATTCGCTTTTAGTTACGTGTACTCCTTGTACGTAAATCGACAAACAGTTACCGACGGCTGGCTACAGTTTGCTTTTTGTCAATCGAAAACACCCTCTCTTTTTGTGTTTGTCTTTTTTTTTGTTTTTATGGGGATTTCGGTTAATGCTTATCGCACTAGTACGTCACTGTAAGTCCATTCGGTGACTAGTGTGTGGGACTTGCAAACTCACTAAAGCCTTGTATTTCCTCCACTTCTAGGTTCGGTAACCGATAAGACAATTACCTCGACACCTTTTCTTATATTAGTACTGTGTCGAATGTCAGTAGTACTCGATAGTAAACTCAGTACGAGATTTATATCTACATGGCATCCCGATGAATTCGCTGACCATAAAAAACTTTAACAACCATGGTCTACCGAATCTCAGCGTCACATATGGTACGAGGATTCGATACGTTCCTCTATTATTCCTACGAATAGATATATAGACCCAATCTTAAAATATAATAGATCACCACTTTTTCGATGCACATCTATCGCTCACCGAGTTGCAGATGCCGGCGGATTGGAAAGAGATTTTGATATTGTTTTCTAACACAACTGTAGATAGACCTAGCAACCGCAATGAACGCTATGTCAAAATATTGTCAGCCCTCTTCACACAGGCCTCTCCGCTCCAGCTTTAATCCCACCTTCGCTGACGTAGGAGAGTTTTTTGAATCTAGCCCAGACTTTTACAGAAACTCAATCCGACCCTTGCGCTCGACTGCGCGGCTCGATAGAGTTGTTCGAAGAAGGCGGCAGACAAATAGAAAACTTGTACAAACACGAACAGGACAGGACGACGGCTACGCCAACAGCCATCGACGGCGCTGAAACTATCACCAAAAAAAGGTTGTAACGATAGAGCTGCGTAAGAAGCACATTTGCACAGTTATACGAACCAACCCATGTTAATGTCAGAATGTATAGCAGATCGTATTGAAAGAAACGGTACAATTCAAAGGCCATTTTCTTGCACCATTGCATCGATTAATCCGAAATTAAAAATGAGGATCCGCCGTATACAGTGAATTGTGAAGTTGGCTCACACAGGGTCTACGGATTTGGCCATAGACCCTGTGTGATCTTCGAACTTGACTAAAACGGCGATTGTCCCTTCTCAACGTTTCTGCAACTTGAAACTCGGAAAGTTTAGTCAATGCACGACAAGGCACGCGAATAGCGCGATATATGAATATTCTGCAAACAGCTTCCAGATGGATCGTAGGTGAAAGCGCGAATATTCTGCTTGAACCGGTAGATGAAGCAATAGCCTGATGTTGAGAAGAAAGTGGCTTGATTTCTTAACGAGTGCATCGTTTGCGTCAAGCTACAGTGAAATTCGCTTAGTTTGATTGCGCTGAGTCCTCAAAGGTGAAATTCTTTATCAGCGACATTGATTCGTCAGACCTCTATGACGTGGTGCATTTTTGTAACAAGTCTCCAGTGCAATCGCATCTAACCCTGTATTACGAAATCGGCCCTGGCCGCTTATTTAACTGAGCTTCTGCAATCAAATTTTGGTACGTGGTGCTTAATCCAGGGCTGCATCAAACAAGCAATGGCCTTCCATAGCCTCCATGGCCTTAAGCGGTTTTGTGCAAGTCTGTCAAGCCTGCCTTCGCTGCCGCCTTCGAAGAAGACTTCATCAGATAGTAGCAACAGTGCGCAACACAGTGTGCTGATATTACCAGAGAGGCCTATTCGTTTACGTGGTGAGCTGGCCCCATTAAGGGGAAGACACCAGCTGCAGCATAAGCCACTCGTATAGGTACAAAGAATAATGGAACAGCGAAGGCTGTTAAGGCCAGAGGATGCCTCTCGCATCCAAAACAGGGTGACCGCAACAAAAAGCAGCAAACAGTCCAGTGCTGATGCTATGTCGCCATGTCGTCCAGCAGGACACGGGATGTAAATTCTGCTGTGATAATGCGCAAAAACCTGATGACAGTGTTCATGGTGATAACATGGATAGCAGTAACATAGGCAGCGATACATCTGTTCAGGCTAAGGACGGAGTCGCAGCGTCTGACGGAAGGTGAAAGACCGCTGCCAAGAAAAGCACGACGTAACGTATCGAAAGGCTGGAAGCCAAAATCAAATAGATCAGTGACAATCACATGGATAATCCAAAGGAACTAGTCTGTGTGGTTATCGCTAGAAGAGCTGAAGTAGTCTGCTATGATTGCACTGCATACGTCTGTAAACCGATCAACGGGAACTTACTCGCACTGTACTTTGAATTGCTCAATCTCCTTTTTGGTACCAGGTCCGAATCTAATTTGGCGGGTGAGCTCCGTCGATGCAGCGAAATTTAGTATGATGTTTGAAGTATTATGGAAGTATTATGAGGTCACTTTTGGGCACCCCGGTGATAGCCAAGTGCAGAGAGCTAGAACATAATTGGAGGATAATTGCACGTATCAGTAGGGGCTTTCCTGAGGATGAGATCTAATAAGTCCTGACGAGGATCGGGGTTATCGTCGTAAAGAGAGAATCCGCTAAGGCGCCTGTGGATAATCAACTCCGTTTCTTCCCAGCGAACAGGGTGCTATTGCAGCTCTATGGATCTCCTTTTGCAAAGGTGTTTCTTGTTTGCAGGGTACATAAAGTGATGATGCACGCAGGCTCCCCTGCATCATGTCACCTGTTAGATGTCAGAAACTGATACACTACTGCGTGGTGTCGACCAGAGTCAGGCGGTTTGTGGAACAGTGCGGTAAGATGAGGCATATCATGAGTAGATGCAAAAACTGTGCCAAATGTGCCAACTGCACAAGACCTCATACCTGTACTTCGCTAAGCTATTCAGTCTGCTCACGTGAAATTGAGACATGCGAGGCTCAGTTGAAAACTTGGCGGGTCCCGTCAGCTAAGGCTTTGCATTCGGTTGCAGGAGACCTTAAGCTGGTGCGAATATCTCCGGTGCTCAGCAATCGCGAAGCAGGCGGTTGCGGAGCAGTAGGATTCACGCTCGGTAGAAAGAGACTGTCAACTTTGATGAAGCGAGTGTTACGTCTCCTTAATGCAATAATACCCCGGGAGACGAAATGTTTAAGGGATTATGTGCGTGAGTCGCTATTCTCTGAACACTTTCTCCATGCGAAAAAAATTTAAGTGTATATGACCTATGCAAAGAGTTGATCTATTTATAGCAATGAATAGTGGCATAAGGAAGTTCTAGGTGTGGCAAAGCGGACCCGAAAAAGTTAATAAATTTAATGAAGAAAAGTTAGATGCTCTTTATGATCTCTTAGCCCTCGACCGAAACGCTGGGACTGGAGGGTAAAAAAGGCAACTCGAGCCGTTCACCGTCTTCTAGAGAACAAAGGCGCTGGATTGGATGCGCAGATGGTAGGCCAGATTTCGTTTAAAATGAATGAATACGGCGGCTTTGGGATCTCGGACTGTATTGACCCGGGTAGGGAAACTGACAGATACAGTGGCGGCGTCTGTGTTTATTTCCGCTCGCGGTGTGCTATTGCCGAATCAGCTAGGATGTTAGTGAGAATGGCCAAGTGTGAGCGGTGCGTGTTGGCCTTAAGACATCGGATGTTGAGGGTTATGTGGTCGGCTTCTACGGCTTCTTCCTGTCACTCCTCATGTGAAAATACGCTATTTGATGTACTCGAAAATGTACTCGAAAACACTTCACCTAACAAAGTTGTACATTTCTTTGCACTGTGATGAAAACATTGTGAACATCAATGTGTTGCTGAATCATTTTGCGAAAGTTACGCTTCGTTCTTGCCCTTCAAGAGCTATTGCCACGTCGAGGCCGTGCATTACTCGCGCTGCGTCGAGTACTTGTATTGATCAAATCGTCATAGAAACTCCGACGTTTTTCTTGAGATCTCTTCAGCTGTATGGCCCATTCCCTTATTCTTTGTTTACTATCCGGTTGTCGGTACTGTCGAGAGTGGGCACTCCGTTAACCGTACGGGTGTCCATCCTGGCGTGCCTTCGGTTAGGCGGGAAGACAGTCATGGCATTCGGTGCTTCACGAAAAGGACGCTAGGGCTGAGTTGGCATTCTGTGCACTACGCAAGCGAAGTTGAAAGCGCTCTCAAGGCTTTTTGTAAGGATTTAACTCGTAAACATGAAAACTACTTTTAAGTTTTTAAAGCGGAACCTCTCATCAGGAAAAATTTCGTTTAAAAGAGCTTACTCCTAGGGTGCGAAGTAAGGTTGCGATGAAAAGGCACTTTGTGAATAGGTTATATTGTTGGTGCTCGAGGTCTGATTCCTAAGTGTCTAAATTAACCTATTACCGTAAAATCGAAGGGTATCGCCACGATCTAAAGGCTGTCAAAGTGACTTTTTACCAAAACCAGTTCAAAAATTTCCGGTGTCATGCTAGACAATTATGGGATTTTGTGATTTTTAGGATAATAAAGGTAATTTATATAATTTATCTCATATTGAGCATATTAAATACATTTATTAAATTTAAAGAAAATTGAACACATTTAACGTTCTAGCATAAACATACGGGCGTAAGAGAAAGAAGGCGGCACTCCTAGAGGTTCTTATTACTGACCCAGGAGAAATGAGCGAATCGCACAGAATCGCGATTAAGCTAGACAATCCCTTCACAACGGTTGGGACCAGGACTATATTGTCGAATCCTGAGTCGACCTGGTCATGTCCAATTTTGTTGTTGTTCTCTTTCTCGCGAGCGAATGTTTCTGAAGTTGATGTTAGAATCCGCAAAAGCTAGGTAGACTTCTAGAGCTGCTGAAGTTTCTAGCGGTTTACTTAAGCGCTGCGCAGCTTCGTTCACTCAGTCCCTCATATATACCGTCAAACACTTCTTAATTAGAGGAGTTTTCGTTTAAACTGAGAATGATTGGGATGTGCACATCTCACTCTTCAAAAACAAGGGGGATCGAAAGCCCGTGAGAAATTATTGTCCTATCTCACTTGTGACTACCGGAAAAGTCGTTAAGACGGTAATGATAGCTAGACTAGATAAGCGTCTACCGCTTTCTTCTCGGCTTGTCGGTTCGGCTTCAAAAGAGCGCGGTCGTCCAACCTGGTTCTTGCTCACTTATGCTAGGAAATCACTGAGACAGTTGAGAGAAAACAGATGTACCTCTGTTTTCGTGGCCGTGTCAGCTACTTTCCATTGTCTCAGACACTCGTTTTTCATGCGGGCTTTGGAAGTCCTTAGATGCAACACGGTGGCTGTGAAATGATTTTTCTCGTACCTCTTAATCAAAAAGGAGGCGATTAAGGTTGGTAGCATCGAGTCGAGGTCGCACAAAGTCAACATTGAGATATCACAAGGCTCTACTCTGGTACTATTCGTGCTTTGGTGCTAAAAATAGCAATTGCCAACTTTTACAAAGCGGTCGCAGTGCGGATGCACCTTATAGGTGATATTTCCCTAGTATCCCGCATTCACCCAAGGAAGGTTCAAAACGACATTGACGTTGTTGAGAGGGTTGAGGACATCGTTAGAATATCAGAAAGGTTTAGACTCGTAATCAATGCCAGTAAGGCTGCGTTCTCTTTTTCTGTTAGCCCCAAAGGAGTATTGAGGTCGCTTCTGTTTTTTTTTATGGCAGCATATTCCTCGTACCTCAAGGACACCTGAATTATGATAAATGCAGAAATTACTACAAAGAAGGCACGAGAGAAACAAACTGGTGACACAAAACGGAAGGAATAAAAAACGACTTCTTCTTATATAACTGACACTACAATATAATGTACGTTTGCGGACAGAACTACAAGGTTTACACCGCTTATGTTTTCGTAAAAGTAATGATAAAAAGTATTTCCGTTACCGAAGACATATCGCTCCATAATTGATAATTAATTATACATATTGATAATTAGTTATAATGTATGATATGCAAAATTTCACACGACCATTTACAATGTTTACATTTATTGTTATAATTCAAATTTGTTTCAACGTGACTTTTTTCGCGAGGCAGTTTTTTGACGAATTGCCAGCTGCGTTAAAAAAGAATGTTTTTGCCTCACCTGAAATTTTTTCGATTGACCAGACTGAACGAAGCTCGTGAAGAAACGATCGCCGAGAGGCAACACGTGAGGACATAGCCATTAAATTTTCACGACAATAGACATCAGAAACTCAGTTGGCCGGCTCAGTTCCTCTACAAATTATAAAGACAATGTGCGCAAAGTGAAGCGAAGTTTAGAGAAAGTAAGTAACTCGTAAGCTCGTGATACCTAACGTAAACTCCCGTTCGGTGTTTATTGAAGGTGGCTCAAACAGCTTTATTCTGGATAATCTTCCCTTTGTGAGGAGTAATTTCATAGCCATTCCTCCAAACTATCAGCTAAAGCATACGAGCGGCAGTGACAATGATCTGTAGACGAGTATCAAGCCCCTCCAAGGTATTCCAACATCTCTGAAACAACATAGTATGACAACTATTGCGTATAATTTAGACAACAGGGTTCCCAATTAATCGTACCATCTAAGATTCTCTTGTAGCGTGAGGCCGAAACGTTTCACCGATTTGGCTCAGGACGTAAATATGCCACAAAAGCGAACAAGAGCAATCTTCATTAACACTCCTTTGAAGTCGATGAAAAAGATATAACTGCGTTTCCATAATGTTAATTACGAGTCCAAACATTTCGAACATTCTGACGATGATTTTAACCCTTTTTCTTGGCTTCCGCCTGGCGAATGTCATTTTAAATCACCTTTGCACGAATGCAGAAATATATTTCGTTAATTCGCTTATACTTGCAAACTTGTAAATGGCTAGTGGCACCGTGGGATTGCATGAAATGAGTAATTCTAAAGCTCTCAGTGTACTTCATATCTAGTACATTTTGGTCAAACAATTGAGGTTGTACGGTTCATATGCGGAGTGCTACTTTACCATTTTCTCGGCTTGATATATAATGACAGAAGATTTCAAAATCTTTATATAAACTTTGACAGGTTTCCACTTTTGTTTGACTACCTAAACGGTCAGATATCATTGGCAGCCCGCAGAAAACTAGGAAATAAGGACTCATTCCTTTCAAGCGATTTTATAAAATTATAAATTTAGGAGAACTGAACTTAGGAGAATTCAAACTGAGAATATTCGGAAAGTATTTTGCTCTTAGTGCTAAAACGCAGTTCATATCTTTTAAACTATACTTATTTTAAGGTTATAGCATTCTGGCTATTCAACCTCGCCGGAGTGCTTGAGTAGGGAGGATCCTTGCTAACGCGCATATCTTATGAACCATTTTTTATCGGCTTCGTATGGCTGTACCTTAAATTCTGCACAAACTGCGTGCAAATCAGCAATAAAATAATACATTTTTTGCCCGGAGAGTGTGCACTTTCAGCGAAATCGCCTGTATAAACCTTATGAGTAACTTTTGGCGCAATATTTTCTGCACGGCTGTTTTACACCCTGGGGGCAAACTACCTTTCAATTTAGTTGTATGTTATAGATGCCACCATTTTCAGGCGTACATTCGTCACGCGTTGTCTCTAGATGCTACCTATTAGAATTACATTCTTTGGTTCCTGATTTTCAGGAACGACACCAAACAATTTAAGTATATATGTTGAAAAGGGAAAGCAGGAATTTTTTCACTGCTTTATTCAATTAGTCGGGTTGCTCTCAAGCCTCATTAAAGCTTTTGGGGGAGGTACCGAAGATGTTCTGTTCGAGTGGGCAGTCCACAAAGTATGTGTTGATAATGGCTGACATCAGCAAGCCCTCATTTTCGATACATATTTTTGTATTGCAACAACTAAACGCTCGTGCGCGGCTTTGTTTTAGGGCAATGTATTTGATAATACCAATGCATTTGATATTGAAGGTAACGTGGCACTCATGCAGAAGGCGTGCCTACTTGACTAAAACCTATGTCGTATTGATTTCCATTCCATGGCCCGGATCTTCATTTAATAGTAACATTATACGCCAGTAAACTGCGAGTTTTTATCGAAGCGATCAGTTAAGGTTGCCGTCGGTATTCTCGCCGCATTCGACGCGTATGTCGAAACCTGTAAACACGACAAATGCGTAGCGTCAGGGTTGCGTCCTATTCGCCCATCTTATTCGACTTGTATCAGCTTCTTCCCCGGAGCACTTGCTCTGCAAAAGCTGCTTTTCCCGGACAAGCCTCTCTACGCACATAAAGCACACGGGGTTCTGGATTGTCCTGGCTTGTAGATTTGACAGCGAATTCCTGTGATTGCCAAGGGCTAGGCAATGAAGGGAAGTATGAGCCATTTTGTAGCTGGTGGTAGTACCGTAGAGATTGCAGACATCCGTGGTCACGAGTTTGAAACGCTGCAAATATTTGTCGAAGTTTCCGTGTCAGATAAAGCTGGGTGACGAACAAGGTTATTGCGCTCTGTTGTTATAACCATTTCTATGCACGGTACGAGTTCTCTGACTGCAGTACCTAACCGGTCTTGTATCGAGTTCCATTCCTTTTGTCAGTCGATGAGCATTTCCTGAATGGCCACAATCCTTTTTATAAGAAGTCATGTAGACTTGTTTGTTCTCTTGACTCTTGAAATACTATTGTATCGTGTTCGTCAAGAGTAGCCGCTGTCTTGGTGATTGTCCTGTCGCTTTGGATGACGGAGAGGGTTACCATCCCTTACTTGGCACAGAGCATGCCCGGGGCACTCCGCTTGACTAGTTATATCCGTACTGGTACGCCGAAAAGCGCGCCGTCAAAAGCAGATGTTGTTCCAAAAATCCTGAACGAGCGCCCGCTTTGCCCTGGTCGCCACGAGCCTCAGACGGGGCATACCTATCAGGAGTTAATCTAGATGTACCAGTCGGTTTCTTGCGGTCTCGAAATGTTGGATCGAGGTGCCATTCAGTACGGGCTTGATCCAGTAACGATGTCGACGGCCCTTGACCACCCAGGGTGGTTTTTAGCGCACAGGGCCTCTTTGAGAATACTATAAACCGCCGCTAGAACTGCACCGTACTTGCGAAACCCTAATTAGGCGTCGGAGAGAAGCCTGTGTCTCTTTGCCAATGACCTAAATCTGTCCTCCACTATCGCCTCTTTTCCCTTGGCCAAGGTATTAAGTAAGAGAATAAGGCAATGCTTCTTCTTTCGTAACCAGAACATCAGCCCTTTTTCAGGAGGCCGGAAATCTGCCCGCTCTGAGTATGATCAAAGCCACCTCTGCCGCAATGCTGGTGAACTCCCATTAAAACCTTAGCTACCTTGGCTGCTGAAAAAGATAATCCGTCAGGCCCTGAAGTCTTGCTGGATTTGATGCGTTTTCCTGTGATCTAACCATCAGCTGTTGTAACTGGCGGAATGTCATTCTGCAGAATATTTTTACAGCTAGGGCGCCTAGTCGAAAGGGGGGGTATTGAGGAAAGGGCGATGTCAAAGTTGCTTTTCGTTTCTTCGACTCCGGGATCACCTTTTGTCGCTCCTCCGATTTCTTATTGACGATCTTGAAGCTTGTATCGCCTCTCACCCTCGAAAAAGAACGAAATAAATAAAAAATCGAAACCCATGTTTTAAGCCTGGTGATATTGACAGAACAAGGGTACATTACGACTGAGGTGAATAGGTTTATTGACTAAGGTATTGACGTGCCTGCTGTAAATGTCGACAACAGCGGCGGAGCAAACAAATTTAAGTATATATAAACATCTATGTTTTTCCACAATTCTTTTCCAAAGCCTTCATAATTCAAAGCTTGGCTTTCACAATTATTTGTACAACTATATGATATCGCTAAATGACCCCATGGTACCACAATCATTCGTTACGTTCCTTTAGATTACGGGATTATACAATTTTACACAATTGTACGACCTATACGTAAAGTTTCGATCTTCTAGTATTGATCTAATACAATTTTTAACTTTCTCAGCACTAGTGCGTTCGTAACGTTCATTCAATATATTTTTTGACCGAAATAATTTTAATTTTGTTCAGTGACCCTTTCTAAAACGCTGTTGTTGCTCTACGTTATCGAGTTCTATGACCATCGATATGCCTGTGCATATTCAGACCTTTGTATACATTTATGATTTGTTTACTTTCCTTTCATTTCCTGCGTTTGCCAGTTGCCTGTATGATTCCCGACTGTGCGATTGTACATGAGAGTCGACCTTGCTCCGCTGTCAATTTCTACGGGCTTTCAAGATGTTGAAGCTTTCCTCTTTCTCTGTCAACTGCACTGCAATCGACGATGATTTGTTTTGTTTAAGCGGCAGGTCCTTTGATGCAAGGTCTACGAACCTTACGCTATAAGGGCGTTTCTGCGCTCTGTTTGCTTGGTTTGAGTGTTGACGTGACAGTGACATTCGGCCCACGCTTCAGGCATTCGCGCAGTGGTTAACCTAACGTTACATCCCGGCCTCGCTAGCGCAGTTTGTTGTGTTGGCAATTGGGGATTCAGTTTGCTGCGCTTGCGTGTTGTCATGTGGTGCATTGTATTTTTGTGAAGAGCAATCTACAACTTCTGTGATGCTTCTTATTTGGAATGCCCGACGTTTGTTTGTTCTGTTCGCGTGGTTGGGTTGTATCCCCTGAGTTCTTCCGTACAGTCTTTAAGCAACACATCAGGGTATTAGACTAAGTATGTGAGCTACTAGAAACTGCAGTCAAAACGATATGTCTTCTATTTTCACCATCTCGCCTCCATTTAACGTGGTTATCAATTCGAGGTGGTCAAAGCACCTCACAACCAATGCACAACCTAGCGTCCATTTCTGTGTATTATCCGGCAGTTGGGTTCGCACCCATTGCCCTCGCTGTTTTAGATTTTGTTCATTTGGAGGTGGTGGTGGTGATGGTGTTGTCATCCTCGTCATTGTTGTCGTAGCCGTTTTTGCCTAGCTTTATCGTTCGAAAAAGTCCCAATAGCTGTCGGCTGTGGTTAAACAGTTCTTGTCGGCCCAAGTCAAGATATGTTGGCATACGATTTAGCAGAATTATTGTGATATTACTTTGATGATTAATGGTTCAGTTTGTTGTTTTGTTCGGTATATCTGACAGACACAGCACTTACCATCCATGGTTTTAAAATTATTCCTAATGTTTGGCTAGCATATCATATCTTTTACGCGGCGGCACATCGCGTTATATGCCAAGCGAAATTTATGTGCTCGTCTGAGGAATTAGGATCTGAGGCTTGAACAACAGGGATTGATTTCTTCTTAGAAACGACATTTTGTTCCACTAGTTTCCCATCGCGCATGCTAAAAAATAGTAAAAGTTCGCAGGGAACGTCGCTTTTTCTCGTTGGTCGTCTTTGTACTGATGTCACCAGTTCCTGTACTTCTGTGCTAAATGTTATTGCATTTTTCACCTACTCCATAAGAGATTCTGAAACGCGTTTGTGCACGCGATGGTATATTTCTTTCGTATTTGGTCTCCATGTGTTATTAGGAAATTGAATAAAACCCATCGGTTGTTTACTCAACAGGTCTGCTGTTACGTTTCATTTGCTTAGCATATACTTTACACGTATGTCGTATTTAATATGATCTGGACGCATTCGCGATAGTTGTTTGGGTTATGAACCCAATAATTTCAAGAATATTGTATCTAGAAGCTGATGATCTGTATGAATGATGACATCGTTCATGACATAGATGTAATTTTCGAATTTTTGCGTGCAATGAGGATAGTCAGACATTTTTTCGTTTTTACGGCATAGAGCTTAAAGAGAGGGAAGAATATGCCATAGGTCTAACATCTTGAATTGGTACCCTGCCTAGCCCGTAATCGCTTGTATCGGTTTCAATTAATTTTGCTTTGCTTTAACTGAAATATGTTAACATGGGGCACTCGAGAACTGTATCAAACCGCTTCGAAGGTTTCTTGCTGTTAATTATGCCATTTGAATTCGAATTGTTTCTGGACAAGGCTATAAAAGAGTTCCGTAAGAGCGGAATTATCGAGAATGAAAACAAGAAAGTGGTTTACGCAACCTAAAAAGCTCATCACACCTTTCATGATCTTTAAAACTGTCTTGATTTTTTTCGAATCTGTTTTCAAGCCTTCTTTACTTATATTACCTATAACTTTTACTTTGGATATCTTTAAACGGAGCTTGCCTTTGTAGAATCGTAGTCCCATCTAACAAGTTGACACTTAAATTGCTGTGATAACCACTGATTGCGTCCTCACTTTAAGGTTTCGCCTTCACTCCCATATGATGGATCATCTACGAGTACGGCTAGATTTTTTAGGCCGTCTTGTGTTTGCACTTCGTGCCTTTCGCCTTCCGTTGGCGCTGACGCAATTCGCTGTGCAATATTAACATCACCCCAGCCATAAGTGTCCAGCAAGAGGTAGTACTAAATGGGCTCAGCATTATTAGATAAAATCAACCGTTGAGATCGAATACTCAAAATATTGGTTTCTTGCTAAGCTAATGAAGCGTATCATTTAGCATTTGCACAGGTCTAACTATAACCATAAGAAAATTTTTTATTTGCAGTGTACTGCAAGGAGATTGGGGAACGGTTGAGGAAATTTATTTGATCTAAAGTATAATATCATAAGATTGTACAATGTTTCTATGTAGGTTCTAATAGCTAACATTTTGCTCATCTGTTTTATTATTTTTGCGCTTTAATATAATTAACATTTCGCAATAAAATAGGAATTCACCATGCCAATGCCAATGCGTCACTGACAGCAACAGTTCCGCCCAAGCATGTTGTTTTGCGTCTCGCCTTGGCGCCTTATGCATCGTCACCTTTTTTTAAAAGAATCCCCAGTACTATTGATGTTAAAAACTTATTCTACATCAAAAACAGCGCTTCCTTATCTCAGACTTCAGTTGTGTAAGACGAATTTTACTTACTGAATTGGTTTTGGTGTGGAGGTGACTTTTGGATGGAATGATGTTTGTAAAGAAGACGGACAAATTACAATTGGCAAGCTTTCTAAGAATCCCCACACTCGCAATTATTCGCCCTCTAGCCCACCCGCACTTAACCCACACTGGCGTTATTTCTCTCAAACAATTGTTACATCTTTTTAAATAATTGGTTAAGTCACAACCATTTATTTTTTTCTAACGCTGAAATCAGCTGCGATCATGCACCGTTGCTTTCTCGACTTAGGCCACGCACACTCGATGCAATATCCGATTTAGTGTCTGGCACCGGGGTGAAGACATGAGGGTCCGACGCTGCAAAAACACCAAGACTATTTATGCGTGGAATCAATGTCTTACCCATACGTCTACTGTGTATACCAGGATTGTTTGGGAATAGCACCGTGGAGCTAGGGTAATACCATGGTGGATAACTTCGTGGTAACAGCGTGGTTGTCCCGGCGCAGTCTCGTAAAGGGGGTTAACCGATTAATTCAGTGATTCGACATTTAAGCCAGATGTTGAGTGACCAAGATCATCACTTAATCTTAGAAGGCACGAGATCAACGAATGACACATAGGAGGAAAGCTGTAGTAAGCAAGTGTCTAGACAAGGACGTCGTGCAAAGGGCAGCGAATTTTTTGACGCGGTCAAGCATGACTGTAAATAAAACATTGCTTATCCTCACAAAAATGTACTATATAATCAGCAAAATAGCACAACGCAATATGAGTGTATCGATTCTGGAGAAATTTTACTGAGCATTCGAAAATAATAAATTTTGGCAATATGATCTCTTCTTTTAAGCTGAGCCTCACGTTTCCTCAATATCTTTGATAGGAAAGTGCATGGGAATATGAGATAGGACAATATGAGCGAGGGAATATGAGATGGTAATCTTATTTATTTATTTAAGAGAGTCTGCGGATGGTTTTGGTTACTTTCGCTTTCATAAAACGGGCTGATAGAAATAATTGTAAAGCAGGAGTCAGAGAAATACTGGAATAGAAGCCTAGTGATATGATAACCATACGTAAAGCTTTATTTCTTGAATGCGTCGACTGTGAGTAGACTGATCTCAGCAGAGTAACTCCACATATGGACTGCCCGATATTACGCCACAACATACGAAAGACTCAACTAAAAAGAATTTTTTTGTAGCTCACGCATTACGTGCATGAATGCGCACTGCGTGGAAAAGTATATTTATTAATTCATGTACATGTGTCCGTGCAATATATGTATGCAGGTATATGGTGAGACCCGTAAATATATAAATCTTTTACACTTATGTGAAATTTGTATATATATATATGTATATATTGTAAGACATAACTTGAATGTGGCTTTGCTTGACACGTTCAGATCGTGTCGACCGGTCGAGCTCGGTGGCGTTGGTGCATTAGCGTGCTCCTCCTGACTGGAGGAAACACGTAGATGGGTGCACGGGTTCGATCTTCGCTGTTGCACATTTACATTTATGGGGCGTTTTACGTAGTAATGCAAAAAGCAGTACTCTGCACCAGTGATTTGACAACCAAAGCACGTTCCACAATTATCCCAAGCCAGTAGCGGTTGAAGGTGATTATCGTAATTTTCTGCCCTGTATTAAAATAAAAGTTCGTAATAATGTCCAGTCGCTGATTTGTAAATGCTTGGCTATTTAGGATACTTCAAATTTCAATCTGTCATACTCGAATGGTCTTAAAAAGCCACTCTTCCCTCTTTGGCAGATAATGATTTCACTGAGAGCTGTCATGGACATTGGGCTTGTGAGTGTAGTTAGCATTTCATAATTGGAACCGAATTTGTACAAGTTCATCACTGCTTAATACTTTTTCAGTCAATAAAAGTATCATCCCGTTGGAGAGAGTTTCATTGTCAGTCATGTTGTTAGCATTATTCTTGTTGACGCTGGTATGTTTTCCGTCGTAGGTCAGGTGTGGCAACGGTTAGCCTTTGCACACAAAGCAACGCTAATTAGGTTCGCCCTTTTAGTTGACAAGCTTTTGAATCTTTTTTGGTTGCGTATAGATAACTCATTCATAATGCAGCTCTCGGGTGACCTTTATAACGCGGCTCGATCCAAAAAAGCAGGCCTTGCTGCAAAACTAATCACTTCACTACAGCTCGACTAAATGGAAATGTAAACGCAGTTTATTGCGAATATAACATAAACTAGGAGGAAGTAGGTTTTGGCACAATGCGTTGATCTGCCCTATGTCGAAAGCAACGAAACCCGATTTGGCAGAACAATAGGTTGCTTTGTTGTATATACTCGTATGATCACGAATATTATTATTATTAAAACGTGCTTTACTGTGTCAGAATGCAGTGTACGAACAATCCCTACGAACCATCTTTAATAGATATCTACTCTTATTGTTCACAATACTGTCTGTTTTGCTTGAAAACGATGTTTACTTCGAGAAAATTTCCTCGGAGTTTTACTTTTCTGCGAAAACATGATGGCAGATTTGTAAGTTTTCTCCTATACATGTTGATGTCACTCGAGATAGTTCTTACTCATTAGGTCGAAAACCAAGCTCTATCCTATTGTCTGGTGCTTACACTGTTCGAGTTCTCATAACTGTTCTTGTCACCAGATCTGAAAATAAAGTCTCTCTGAGAAAGCCTCTCTGAATTCATATTAAACGGTATTCCAACATTATCGTAACGTTTACATAATAATTTAATTTGTTGTTGCTGTCGTATTTTGAAGCGCTGGTTAACTATCTTGCTCGACAGTAAACGTTTAAGGCCTCGGATATGTACGTTAAAAGAATTATGTTTACATACATCTTATCGTTCACTCAACCTTTGAAGGGAAAAAATTTGGCGACCTGCCGATACGCGTACATCGCCACGCCATCTGGTTCCACAATTGCGCGTTGCGGGTGGTATTCTACTTTTCTGGTTTTATTCCACTACTGTTCGTACACAATAGAATGGGCTATCCGCTAACGTGGATAATGTTGATCTTGCATTTAATCTATATCCAATCTTCTAAAGCGTGTTTGCAAATTCCCTTGCGAATTATATTCGCTCTTTGCAGCTCTGCGCATTTGCGAAATATTTTCCCAAGCCGCCTCATCCTATTGCCTCAGTACACAACGAAGTGCACTTGCTAGAAAGTTTGCATCATGCTTCGCTAATCTAAATGGTGAAATTTGCACCACTTATTGTGCTATGTTCTACGATGTTCAGCCAAATGAAGCATAGCTATTGCAATTAAAAGATAAAGCTATTTCCGATACCTGAATGCCTTAAACTTCTCAACCATTAAAAGCGTCTTTGAAAATGCTAGTGGCATTTGTATTGCGATTTGACGTGGTGACTTACCTGCGCAATAGCAGAATTCGTATTTTATGTTCGCCTGATGTTGCCTGTTTCCTGGTTTTCGTACCTGCAGCTATGTTGTGTTAGAGCTATGCTGTTCGTAAAAGTTCAACAAGGAATACAGTCGTAACATTGGCAATTTATATGACTGTACGCATTTATATATCATGTTACCTGTCGCCATTTTATTGTATGGCTCTCTATGCTTGCCCAAGTCGGTGCATTGCCTGGTTGCGACTACTTTTTACGCCAAAAATAATATAGCCATATTTCTGTATATTTCAGTGCGTGTGATTTCAGTTATCCTCCATGAAATAATAAGAGCAACCACATAACTGATATGCCGCTATCGTTGGCAAAAGAACATATTATATAAGAATTTCACTAGAGACAGATCTTTGACATAATGCAGGTGTACGAAACTCGGCTGGATGTTGTGAGATGAGCGCAGACACAGCGTTTTATTATAGATGTGCTGATTTGTTTTGCAAATCCCGTAACTTTTTCTCCTACCGGACATCTTGCCAGTTGAGCTTTTTGTGACGTTTTGTGGTCGCTCTAGCCACTTTGGGAACACTTTACTGGTAGTAAATTTTTCAGTCTTTTCGTTTGATATTTAGTTTCGTTAACAACAATTCGTTCAAGTGCTTCTACGTGCGCAGCCTAGTATCATATGTTTTGTTTGTACTGTTCACTTCATCAAAAGTAGTGCTCAACGCACAGAGCCTGTTGTACCATTTAGGATCTTCCACTCTATTATATCCTGGTGATATAAATGTTTGTCGTTAATTTAATAGTATATTACCGTGCTCAAACCATTAGCCATTTCGAATGCCGCTGGCGACACCTACACTTAGCGTGCGAAACTTCATGTACTGTCACCAAACCGCTGTCTTCAGTTCTTGTTATTATACGAAAAACTCCACATAGTTTATACATAGCTACAATAACCCTATACCTCAGCTAGATTTTCCTCGTTTATTTCTACAACGCACTTTTCAGACATAAACCGCGAGCGGTAAGTGAGCCCACCACTGTTCAACTTCCTCTTGCAGCCATCACGCAACTATGCGTCGATTGGCCACCAGTTCCGATTCGTTGCATGTTTGCGTTATTCATTTAATTATAAAGGTCCACAGATACAGCCACTCATGCATTGAAACCTTCCAGAGCAGCAATGGAGTGCGAACGTCATAATATGCTCATATCAGTGTTGGGCGTATGCCAAGTCACGTTTCAAAAAGACAGGTTTTATCTCTCAGCTTTTATCTCTTATCCGAGCAATTCGTACTTTCTTGTCCAGGCAAGCCACACGACACAAGTTCAAAATGTTAGCATTTTAGTGCATTTTCGTAAAATTCCATTTTGGATAGCTTCGAACTGCTGAAGGTGGTGTAGAAAAGTGGGTTCCAACAACAATCTAGACGTTTGGTGGGTAACTCGTATTTTTAGGACATACGACGATGCGGTACATGTTTTAATTGTGCCTTTTTTGTGCGAAGCTAAATCCTACGTACAAGCAAAAGAATACTCAAGGCATGGGTGGAGCCGGATATTAATTTCTTTTTTTAGCGCACGCGCCAGTGGTAAACAGCTTCTGGAATAGATTAGCTCGAGTGATAGACCACTCTCCATGCACTACGCGAAGACCAGTGCTAGTTTCACTTAGTTCTATTTATGAGAGTGATAAGAGAATCGAAAATCCAACAGCCAAAGCGTTTGACAGATGACGATATATTCGCCGCCCAAGCTTAATAATAGTTGCTGATTTAGTGGCCTGCTTGAAATTTGGTCAGCAGATAGCATAAGGATTTAAATTTTCAAAGCACGTTTGGCATCATCGCTAAATACTGAGGTGTTTCTAATTCTACACGTGCACTGCTCCTTGACACACCGTCACATTATGACATACCGAGCTACTAATATTAGGGCAGAGTTGTCTGTTGTAAATGTTTACACAAATGACTATTAATTAATACAATCGTCTAAGTAATGTGAGAGCACCTGTAAGCTTGAAGTAAGGGAAATTTTTGCAGCGTGTGGAAGAAGTTGCGTTGAATTATTAGTATCCAACTGAAATATGCATCGGTGTGAGTAACATAGTCATGCACAGCAGATTCACGATAAGCTATAACCGAATACGGTAGCATGCGCAACGTAAATTATTTATGTAATGCGAATCTGGCTAATCCCGTACTGACCCTAACCCGAGATGGTTTCTTTGGCAAACTCGAAATTTTTCTCAGCATATTTTGCAGACTGCTTAAGGCCGCTGTCAATTTGATAAGCTGAGACCAAATCGTGACGCACTAGAATCTTCTAAAAACACGTTAGTAAAGCCCAATTAGTTCGCCCAAAAGTAAAAAGATAAAAGCAAAAAGGCATTTTTCGTGTATAAAAAAAAAACCAAACGAGGAGTGCCGTTCAAGAAGTTCCCCAAGACTTGTTAAAAAGTAACTGCATTTTTATGGACTTAAAAATCGTGTAAGTAAGTGTCCGCGTGTGCATCCTACTTACATGGAGCGCAAGCCATATTCGATTGTGTAAAATTGAAGGTAGCTAAACGTGCATGAATAACGCTCCACATTGGTAATCCGAATAGTTCTTATGTATACGTCAGTCGAAAAGTAATTTTTGTCGCTACCCTCCAATGGACTAACGTAATTTCGTAATCATCACAGTCGCATCGCAGTGACGGAAAATTCCACCTCTAGTCTTGACTGCGTAGATGATAGTTCTAGGACGTAAAGAATTTCCGATAGTCATCCAATAATTTGAAGACACGTTCTTCGCAGGCTTCTATTTCGGGGGCCTTCGCTTTCCTATAAACTACTGAGCCGATGCACACGTTTCACCGCCAAACTCTATGATTTTATATATAGGTCAATGAATCCTTTATATTCCACAAAGTAGAACGACTGAGCATATTTGCACTTTGCGATAAAAGTCAGCACATTACCTCAATAGTAAATTACCTCAAGTATTATGAATGCCGGTTGAGTACAGTGCGCATAGATACCATCTTTCTGTCGAGCTCGGTGGCTTGGTGCATTCGTATGCGCCTTGCGACTGGAGGAGACACGTAGGTG